>CAKNXH010002394.1:216315-239482 GCA_932178445.1 Andricus quercusramuli | reverse complement strand
AGCAACTGCAAGAATAAAGAAATAGATTCAAAAAGTACCTAATTGTTCCCTGACCATTAATATTTAAACACCAGAATCTTCATCTTGTAACGCGTTCAACTTAGAATTTTTTATAAGCGAAATAAACCAATTTAAAATTAAGAAATTATTATTCTTAACAGTTATTTGTAGTAGCTCTTATCGAAATTTCCTGGCTCCGGTCACGCTTGTTTCAAGTCCGTAGAGTTTCATTTTCGAAGTATCAAGATTTTCAATAATTAAATCAGAGTCCCCCAAGATGTTATTTTTCTCTTCTATAAAAAATCATCGTTTTTCAATTGAACTTTTTTCATAGTAAAAAATTTCAAGTATTCAATTTTTGAAGTATTGCAAATTGAAAAGTATTGAACACAAATGTGAAATTGACATAATTAAAATAAATGTGAATGACGAATTATTCATACTCTACTTTCCTCTTTCCTGTTAAAAACTTCATGTACATGGAACATGAAATTTCAAAGAATATACCAAAGCTCAAGATCTGCATAGGCATTTTGTAATTTCTAAAGCATTCATGAAGGGTTTTAAACTTTGAATCTCGTCGCTTAAGTTCTGACAACACTTAAGCATTTTTTCTCACTTCTCAGGAGACACGCGAAGAAGAATAGATATTAGGACTCAATATCTGGATTTTTAACTATAGGACAATGATCTGGATATTTAGATGTAATGTCTTAATATAAAAATTTTATATCCAGATAGTAAAGTGTAATATCTCAATATTTTTATATATTAAGTTTTTAATACCTGGATATTGAATTTTACTATCAAAGTATTCCAGCTTAATATTCTAGATCGTTGTTCTGTAGTTAAAAATCCAGATTTTGAATCTTAATATCCATTTTTCTCTGTTCACAAAACACTGTTTTATTCTGAAACTGCTGTTTTTTCTCCTTGAAGAGGTTAGTATAGTGGCTCCCCGGCATTATTTCACTGATCTTTTCATTCACTACGGCGCGAAAATTTGCTTCGGAAAATGTAATAAACCCATTTTGGCCAAAATGTGGATTAGGCAGTGTCAGAACTTAAGGGGCGATTTTATGACAGCCATTCCTACCGTAATAATAGATGTATAGTTTGATTCATGATTGTTCACAATGTTTCATTAATTAATATAATATATTATAGTCCTTTAATCACACAGCCACAAAAAAAATCTTTTTTCGGGTCTGGAGGTCAGACCATGTTAACTATATGTTTTTGGGGTCACTGAATCCGAATCCGATGTCCAAAGAACCCCAGCACGTCAGGGTTCTCACATTACCTCAAAAAAACCTTATAACGAATCTTTTTCGGGTCTGGAGGTCAGACCATGTTCAATATATGTTTTTGGGGTCGCTAATTCTGAATCCAAGGTCCAAAAAGCTCCAACGCGTCAGTGTTCTGACATAACCTCAAAAAACCTCATGTAAAATGTTCTTTTGGTTCTGGAGATCAGACCATGTTTACTATATGTTTTTGGGGTCGCTGAATCCGAATCTGAGGTCCAAAACTCTCTGCACTTCAGGGTTCTGACATAATCTCAAAAAACCTCATAAGAAAATTTTTTCGAGTTCGAGGGTCAAACCATATATATTACATGTTTTTAGGGTCGCTGAATCCGAATCCTCAGGATCCGACTCACAGGCAACTCCGTTGCCCGCCGTCACTGCGAGGAGGTGCCCTGGATGCAGACATACGTAAGTCGGATGAATAAATTTCACGAGTTCCTTTGGAAACCAAAACTCTGACGTGCTGGAGTTTTTCAGATTATGGATTCGGATTCAGCGACCCCAAAAAATACAGTAAACTTGGTCTGACCTCCAGACCCGAAAAAAGATTTTTATGAGGTTTTTTGAGGTTATCTAAGAACCCTGACGTGCTGGTGTTCTTTGAACCTCGGATTCGGATTCAGCGACCCCAAAAACATATAGTCAACATGCGCTGACCTCCAGACCCGAAAAAATATTTTATTTTGTGTGACTGTGTTATTATAGGAAAACATCATAGAGAAAGAAAACAATCATTAAATGCAAACACACACAAAAGTGATCAAGAAAATCAGCTGAATAAGAATGCTCACTGATTGATTTTCTTTCCCCGTTTCCCATGGATTTGAGTTCTCTGAAGAAGTCAAAAATGTATTCCTCCAGTGATTTTCATCTCAACCTTATTGTTCCCTTCTTTATGCTCCCTTATTACAACCAGCGTCTTTGATGTTCTAAGAATGCAAGCAATATTTCTGCCCTGTCCTTCTTAAATTTTCGAAACGGTGTTCGATTTATTGACCAGTGCCTGTCATCATTGCGAAGATATTTCAAGAGAATATCGAAAATGTCGTGAGAATCGCGATAAATGCAATTCTGTCCGATAATCTTGAATGTAGAAGGTTCGGATGATGAAAATCAGTCAAACTAAGAAAATCCATTTTGTCGTGGGAGATACAGTGGAAATTTTGTCTCTTAAAATTGATGCCAAAGCACAGTATGATACTGTTCCAGTGTTTTGATTCCCCAAAATTGCTGCCTCGCAGTCACGCAACACTACTCCCTGGTTTGCAAGGAACCGAATTGTGTTGTTTCCAAGCAAATACGCGAAACTAGTTCGTTTGCTTTGGTCATTGCAATTCAAGTTACCAAACCATTCCTCTTAAGATGGAATTTCCGATACTCTGAAGTTCATCTTCTTCGCAAGGGCTTTCGCGGCTAGAACATCGAGTCCAGAAACTTCAAGAGGAGATCCTTACGAGTTGCGCTTTACGCAAAGGAATGGTGGCAAATGAAAAGATCCCAGCTTTATTTAAATTCTATTTCTTGTTTCGACTGGTTTTTCTGTAATCTCTAGAATTGTGAAGTCAAGAAAGTGATTAGACCACATCACAGAAAAAAAGAAGTGAGAATCTAACGCTAATTTCAGGCTATCATTTCCCTGCATCAAAAAGTAACCTTGGTAGTGTGAATGGTACCATTACAAAAGGCATCGTTTCCCTTGGACTTGGGGTAAAAAACGTCACCTGCTATCAATTGTTTTTACAGTTTTGCGGCAAAAACCCCCGTCTTGAAATTAGCTGCAACAGAATTTATTCCAGATTTTTTACTTGTGATGTTGTAGAGCAACTATTTGTAACTGAGTTTTCTATTCTTTGGTAAGGCAATCATCAAACAGTTTGGTCGAATTTTAGTGATGATAGCTGATTTAAAAAGTCGGTCGTGTCAGTGATTTGTAATTGCCGTATATTTTCCTTCAGGGATGGTTTAGTGATGACCAGAGTTCCTTCAAGACTTTGATAGAATCAGCATTAGATAGAATGACGTAAAATGTATACCTGACTGAATACCCTGCTTGATTTTTCTAAGGATTGGATAAATTATCTTGTCCTGGATTTCCACATCTTCACTAATGCTCATCACTGTTTGAAACACGTGCATGTCTGCTTCAA
The DNA here is from genome assembly GCA_932178445.1 of Andricus quercusramuli. Lineage (NCBI taxonomy): Eukaryota > Metazoa > Arthropoda > Insecta > Hymenoptera > Cynipidae > Andricus > Andricus quercusramuli. The sequence goes on along the minus strand of CAKNXH010002394.1, from coordinate 236,025 downwards.
TGTACTTGATGAGATGCTTAATACATTTTTCCTCGCTTAGTACTCCGGGAACTTTGAAAATAAAGAGAAAAAGAAAAGCAACAACTTTTTTAAATTTTACTTTGAGTAGCATAGTGAAAAATAGTTCATTCAAAGTGATTCAATGTTATCTCTTTTTTGGACATGCAATTAAAGAATTTCTCAAAACTTGAATCGTCTTCCTTTGTCTGGCAGCTGACTAATACGAAACGTTTCCGTAGTACCTTTATTTCCTATCGTACGATCTATAGTGTACACATTTGCAGAAAATTATATCATTCATGAACTGACTTTGTATTTTTTTCCTTTGTAAGTTCATCCAACGATAAATAATAAATGGGAAATTTTAAAATTGGTCAATTTTCTCTTCGAATCTGAACTGGTAAGAACTAATAAAATCACAGAAAAAAGCAAAGGATAAAAAGTGATTCAGGTAAAATGCTGCGGGTAATCTCAGCATACAAAACATGAATATAATATTATGATAAATAAATATTTTGTTTACAAGTGATTGCAATTTGAGAGTAATCAAGACAACTACAAAATGCAGAATTGCTTCCTAGTACGGCGGCATGTCGAGGGAGTGGTGTTTATTGTCTGGTGAATCCTGGAGGAGCAATCCCACAGGAGCAATTTCACTTCCGAAGCGTGAATAAAATATTTTCCTTCTCCCTCTAGGACATAAGCAGCATGTTATTAGCTTGTCACAATAAAAATGATATGTGTTTTCCACGGACTTTTTAAATTTGTGGTAAAAGAATATATTCAAATACTTTATTTGATTTATTTTTTATCTAGAAAATAATAACAGAAAAACGAGTCCACGGTTCTAACAAAAGTTACAATACCATCAAAACTAAAAATGTTCAATTTTTGGTTAGCTTTCAATGTTTCATAACTACATTTCAATTTTTCATGTATTGCAAGTTTGGAGATTAGCGTATAACAGAGAAAATTTTTCGTGTAGCACATACTAAATTTTGCACCTGTAAAAAGAATACCTAAAAATATTACACCTTGAATACAGAAATTTACTTAAATTCAGAGTGGAACTTAAATTAAGCAACAAGTGAAGATTATTATTGGCATTTAGGAAAACGTATGATTAAATTCTGAAATTCAGCTACTGACCTTCTTAAATTCAGCCACATTTTTGCTGAATTTAAGTTCACTCCTGAATTTAAGTAGATGTATGAATTTAAGGTGTATTAATTTGTAAGTATCTCTCCTTAATGTTAGGAAAAAATTATTAGATGTAAATATAACAATTTAAATAATCATTAAATAATCAAAGATAAAATTACTTTGAAAGTCTAAATTATAATTCTGTACAGAAACTCCCCATCTCAAATTCTAAATTATAATTATCTACGGATATTTCCTCTCTCTTAAAGTGTAATTTAAAATTGTTTACAGAAATTCCATGTTCCAAGTCACAATTATATATACCTGAAGCAAAAAAAGCATGATTGAATTAGAACAAATGCTAATTTGAAACAAGGAATTTTTCAAAGCTGACGAATTCTGACTTGAAACAGAGATTGTTTCTGTAAATTCTCTTTTGCAAATAAAAATTACTTTCCAAAATTTCCCGTTCCATGTACGAAATTACCTTTTCCAAGATAAAACTATAATTCTATACGAAATTCCCTGTTCTGAAGTCAAAATTGTAATTCTTTACGGGAATTTTTTCAATATTTATATTATTTACTGCCTGTTCAAACTAAGAGTTATAATTTTTTTAATAAATTCTCTATACCAAGTCACAATGAAATTCATTTCCAAAATTTCCTGTTCTAAATCAGAATTATATTCAATGAAGAAATTTTTTATTATGATCAAGAAATATAATCATTCCCTTTTTGAAAAATTCAAATTGTGACAAATTCGGACACGGAACAGTGATTTTTTTAATTTCCTTTTTCTCCATTTTAATTAAAATTCTTTTATAAAATCATTTTATTTAATGTCAGAAATTATCATTTCTATCTCAAAATTATAAATCTTTTAGAAAATTCCTTGTCCGAAAGTCTAAATTCTAATTTTTTACGGATATTCCCTTTCCCAAACTCAAAATAATATTTTTCCACTAAAATTCTATGTTGCAACTTAGAAATATAATTCTTTCCAAAAATTCCTTATTTTTATTTAGAAATATAGTAACTCTTTTTTTTTAATTCAAAATGTGAAAAATTCTAATTTGGAAGAGGGATTTTTTTAAATACCATCTTCTAAATTAAAATAATGTCCAGTTCTATCTCAGAATTATAATTCTTTTAGAAAATTCTCTGTCCCGAAGTCAAGATTATAATTCTTCGCGGAAATTGCCTGTCCCGAAGTCAAAATTATAGTTCATTATGGGAATTCCCTGTGCCAGTTAGCAAAAATATTTTTTTTCACTGAAATGACGTATCTTAAACTAAAAATATCATTCTTTACTCAAATTCAGTGTAAAGTAAAAATTAAAAAAATCAAATTTCTTTACTGAAATTCTATTTCGCAACTTCGAATGATATTTCTTTCCGAAAATTCCCTGTTCGCCATGAAGATAGTATTAATTCTTTACGTAATTTTTTGTATACTTCTTTCATTTTTTCCCTGTCCCGACTCATAATTTTAAATGTTTTAGAAAACTCCCTATCTTAAACTCGTAATTTGAATTCTTCGCTGGAATCCCCTAACCCAACTAAGAATTATTATAATCTTTCAGAAAATTCAGTGTTCCAAATCAGAATTCTAATTCTGTCGGAAAATTTTCTATTCCAATTGAGAATTATTTTTCCATATTCCCGGCCATTTCCCGGTTTTCCCGATTTCCCGTGCAGGTAGACACTAGGGCGTCCTAGAAAAAAAACCCAATGTTTTTTGTTTTAATCAAGCGCCCCCTAAATGTATTCCATTTGTTAAAAAAATACGTATTCTTTGTTTAGTTTTAACCGCGGTTCGGAAGTTTAAATTGTCCCAAAATGTTATAAACTATTAATTAACGGCAATTTCCGTAAATGTAATAAGTGTTTGGCAGGAAATACAACTGATCATACCAGACTTTGAAGAAAAGAACTTGACCTAATAAGGCCTAAACTAATACCCCTGATAATAAAAAATTGCTCTTTATAGGGGTTACATTTCCAAATATCTAATGCACAATTTCTATCTTAAAACCTACAAAGGGTAGTTTTTCACGTTTCGCGATAATATGTTTGTTCTAATTGCGTCAAGTTGTTATTCGGCGACTGGTACGACCAGTAGTATTTCTTGCTAAATACTTGTTATTTTAACGGAAATTAACGTTGATTAATAGTTTTAATCGTTTTGGGGCTGTTTAAGGTCTCAAGACTGTGATTTAAAGATTTTTTTCCACTGAAAAAATGTTGCCTTATTTTTAGGACACCCTAGTAGACACCCTGATAATGCTAGTATAAAAATTGCAACTTCACTCAGAAAACGATCTGGTTGAATCGACAACATTTTTTGGTTCAGCTATAGAATATGGTTATTAGATGGAGAACAAAATATTTGTTTGACGTAACGAAATTTTTCGTTTTTTCAACCAAATATTATTGTAGAATGAGTATTTGGTTGATCGAACAACAAATTTTTGTTGGGTTCAAGAAATTTTGTTTTGTGTGTTGAAATGAAAAGCAGACAAATACAAAAGTTGAAAAAGTAGAGCTGTATACGGGAACTGTAGAAATGATGAAGTGTTGAAAAGGAAAAGTTCGTTTGGAATGCTTTGGAGAAAAGTAAAGTAAAGTTGATGAAAAATGAGTAATTTCCAGTTTGTACGTTTGGGCGTGTTTGTTTCCAGCAACTGGAAATAGTTCTTGGGATCCTATCGCTTTTCGGTCTAGAGCCGTCTCATTTCCGTCGACCCTCCGTGGCAGGATTTGTCGAGTGGAAGGATCCTGCAAAGCTTTCTCGTTTTTAAAGGGAGTCTGCCGACTCAGGGTCGCATCCCTGAAAGCCTCCCGTGTGTATACGCGAAGTCATATTCCATTTCGTTGTGCAAGTCCTTTCGCATATGCACGAATGGGCTATTGACGTGCACTTATTCCTATATGGAGGGTGCAAAATCTCAGAAAAGGGAAAAAAGAAAAAAAGCCTCAAATACAGTTTGAAATACTAAGAGAAATATCATATTCAGGGTGTCTACCTGACCAAACCTGACCCGGAAAACAGGGATAAGGCCGGAAATATCTTTCACCGGAGAAAACCCGGGAAATGATCAGAAATATGATTCAGTGACAGGGTTTTTTTATTTGATTGCACTCAAATGAATATTAAAAGTGTTTTGATATTTTATCACTTTCAGCTTTTTCAATCACGAAATGAATAGTAAAAAAAAATAGAAATAAAAATGTAAAAACTGTAGTTATGATTTGGTACAGGAGATTTTAGAAGAGAAATCTGTTATTCTGAATTTGAAAAGGGAAGTTTCTAAAAGAATTATTATAGTTCTGATTTTCGACAGGGAGTTTTGGAAAAGAATGTTTCCTTTGAGTTGGTGCAGGGATTTTTCCTGCAAAAAATGGCAATTCCTCGTGTAATTCTGAGTTATATCTGGATTTTAAAAAGAAGTATAATGAAATATAATTATAACTTTGAAAAGTGAATTTAAAATATATAGAATTCTGTCTTAGAACAGTAAATTTCCTACAAAATTACAATGTCTCGAATCTCGTCTCAAATCTGGTCTTGTCTCGAATCTTATGTTAAGTCACGAATTTTATCTCGAGTCTTGTCTAGAATCTCGCCTCGATTCTCGTCTCGATTCTCGTCTCAAATCTTGTCACGAGTCTCATCCCAAATTTCGTCTCGAATCTCGTCTCGAGTCTCGTCTCGTCTCGAGTCTTGTGTCATCTCTCATCTTTCACAAGTATCGTCTCGAATCTCTTCTCGAGTCTCGTAAATAACACGAGGAATGAACGGACATCCTACCGAAACTATAAGGGTTTCTGCTTGGAACAGAAAATCTTACACAGAAATTATATGTAATTTTGAATTGTCATTGGACTGAATGATAATTCAGATGAGAAAAAAAGGAATATTGTAAAAGAATTATAATTCTCAGTTGGAGCGGGGAATTTTCGAAAATAAATATTATGATTCTAATTTTGAATATGGAATTTTCGAAGAGAACTATAATTCTAACATGGAAGAGCGAATTTTCCAAAAGAATTGAGATTCTGTGTTTGAGCATAGAAATGTGAAGAAGAAGTATCAATTTCCAGAACCGGAAAATTGACTGGAGAAAAACCGGAAAATGCCCGGGAATTTTGAATCATCTGTCGGGTAGACACTCTGATATTGAATCAGTCTTGGACAGTAGGAAATTCACTAAAAGAAATAGAAACAGAGAAAGGCTAAAAAACGGAGTTAAATTATAGATTCCTTTTACCGACCTCTAAAAGCTCCATGGGTCTGTTCTACGCCAAAAAGGGTTCTTGTCCATGCTGAATTCAGCATTTAGTGTTTTTAATTCGAAGCGTCTCGTCCCGAAATTCGGGATGAGTAGTCAAATATTTTTCGTAATCTTGGCTAGTCGTCCCAAAATTTGCTAGACCAATGCATCCCCTTTTTCAACTCCCCGAATATTTCGGGACAATTATACGCAGCCTTTTAAATGTTATATTGGCCAGGAAATGCCGTTTTGTATATTTTAGTGGCCATATTTGACTGAAGCGTTATTTGAGGGTCAAAATAATTCAAGAAAATTACATTCTCTAGCCTTCAGAGCTACATAATATCATTAATGTTGCTATGTACAGTTTACCTCTTCCCACTTTGACATAGTTCATCTTCAATTAAATTGAGGTCTCTCTAATATGTAATAATCTGTACAATTTGACTAGTCCTCATGGCAATGAAAATTTTAAGCGGAAACTTGGTGACGTGAAACCGCAGATTTCCCAACAATGACGAAGGTCTCAGATAATATGGTTGTGCGCTCCATTATGACAGCACAACACTGAAACGTGCAGCTTTAGTTTCTGGGTAACCAGGAATTTCATTATCATTTTAGACGTCGCGAAAAGCAATTATCGGAAATTTAGTTTAGCTGATGGTCAGCGGAACGCCTTCGACCCACTCGCATTGGTGCAAGTTTCAGAGAGGACTCGATTTCAAACTCATTACCTTTGTGTTCTTTTTCTTTTTTTTTTTGTAAAGTTGGTATGGTAAACTTTTTAGAGAATCAGCAGTAAGTCGTTCCGAAACAGTAATTGAGGTTTCACAATCCGCATCCCTCTCAAATTCAATTCAATTCAATTCAATATTCTCAAAAAAATAGAACCGATTCTAAAGATTCATTAAATTTGTTGATGATTCGATTTTTCCGATTAATCGATATCAAGTAATCGATTCTTGAATTAAATTTCCAAAAATAGTACTTATTTTGAATCGACAGTAATAAATAACAGGGGGGCTACTGGACCGGGGAAGCGCGAAATGACAGTAAATTTTCTTTTTGCCCGGAATTTTTAGAAATTTTAGAGGAAAAATCTATCCGATCAGTGGAACCATCACAAATTTTATATTGCATTACTTAATGACATTTGAAATAAATTTGATTTGAACTTTTATTTAGCTTAGTTCAATTGTTAACTTTTTCAATTATGAAATCATTGAGTTTAAAGTGTGTAATTCTAAAATCTTTTACTTTAAAAATTTCCATTTCAGGTTTTCATTTTTGATCCTACATATTCAATTTAAAAAATTGGAAAATTTACTTTTGAAGATTTACAAAATTAAAAATTAAAGCGTTTGAATTTGAACATTTTGTGGAAAAAACTTTTTAGGATTATCAACTGTAAATATAAATTAATCATTGGCTCTTGAAACTGAACTGTAGTTCGAGTTTTAAAAATTGAACATTCATTGAAAATTAATAGCTTCATATATTCATATGCTTCAAAATATTGTTTCAGATTAAAATATTCCATTTTTAACCCATTCAATTGAAGTTTACTTGAAAAACAACAATTTTTTGATGTTCAGCAATATTGAACGGTTCATTTAAAATGAGTAGCTGTAAATCACAACACTTAACAATTTCAAACTGAATAGTTTGGATAGGAAGCCTTCGATCGATATATTAAAAACGTTTAAATTTCACAATTGAGCCGCTGGATAGTGTGAGGGCATAGAAAATTCATATGGCCGTTCCGGTTGACCCCTGTTGTCTTCAAAATCGATTTTTAAAATTAAATTTTTGAATCATATGGCTTATAGACTTCCTACAAAGCCATATGTTTCAAAAATTTAATTTTCAAAATCGGTTTTTAAGATAACAGGGGTCAACGGAAACGGCTATGTGAATTTTATATGCCCTTACACTATCCAGCAGCTCAATTCTAATCCCAGTGGGCAAAAAAATGAAGGATGTCCTGCAGACGTCTTTTGAAGCATGTCTTTTAGACATCTTAGAGATACACTCAAGACGTTTAATGTTATTACGAAAGATGTCCCGAGATCGTCCTACGTCTTTGAGGCGTCTTCAGGACATCTTTAGGACAATGGACGTCCTGGAGACTTCAACTGGACTGTGATTTGACGTCCTAGGAACGTCCCAAGGACGTTCTTGAGATTTTCATGGTTTTGTGCAAGGGAAATTTTAGTTTTCAAGTTTTTCTAAAGTGGTTCAAATGCTTGAGATTCCTTAAAAATTCTTGAACTTCGTGAAAATAACATAGGTTCAATCGAAATTCATGTAAATTCCTTGGAATCTGTTAGACTTTCTATAAATCCCTTTAAATCTTTCAAAATACCTGAAAATAATTTGAAATTTTTGAAAATCGAGAAAGACTTGGAATCCTTTAAAACTTCGGAAAATCGTAAATCAATGAAAATGCCGTTAAACCCTTCGAAACCCGTTGAAATTCTTTTCAATCTCCTAAAAATTCTTGAAATTTCGTAAAATTATTTAAAAGTTTTTGGAAGAATTCGTAATCCTTGGAAATATTTTTGTTTTTGTTTGAAGTCCTTCGAAATCTCCGGTAATTCATTAAAATCCTGTGAAATTCCTTAAAATCCTTTCGAATCTTTAGGTATCCCTTGAAATCCTTTAGAATTTTTGAAAATCGAGAAGAACGGAATCCTTTAAAATGTCGTAAAATTATTTTAAATCATTAAACAAAAATGTTAACCCTTTAAAACCATTTAAAATTCTTTAAAATCTCATAAAATTCTTTTAAAGTTTTGAAAGGATTCGAAATCCTTGGAAACATTTTTTTTTAGTTAGAAGTCCTTCAAAATCTCTTGAAATCCATTCACATCCCTTGAAATTACTCGGAATCCCGTAACATTCTTTGAAATATTTAGAAGTCTCTCGAAATACCTTGAAATAAAATTTCTTGAAATACATTCAAATCTTGGTAAATCCCGTTAAACCATTTGAAACTCATTGAAATCCTTCAAAATCTCTTGAAATTCCTGAAAATTTCGTGAAATTCTTTGAAAGTTTTTCAAATACTTCAAAATCCATGGAAATATATATTTTTTTTAAACTGGAAGTCCTTCTAAATCTCTTGAAATTCATTAAAATCTCTTAAAATCATTCGAAATACCTTGCAAAAGAATGTCTTGAAATACATTAAAATCTTGGAAAATTCCGTTAAACCCTTTGAAAGTCATTGACATTCTTTAAAATCTCTTGAAATTCCTGCAAATTCTTTAAATTCTTTTTAAAAATTTCAAATACTCAAAAATCCTTGGTAAAAAAATTTTTTTAAATTTGAAGTTCTTCTAAATCTCTTAAAATTACTCGAAATTTCGCAACATCCTTTGAAATATTTGAAAATCTCACAAAATTCTTTCACAATAGAAATTCTTGAAATCCATTAAAATCTTAACAAAATTCCGTAAAATTCTTTAAAATTTAATAATGTCTCTTGAAATCTCTCGAAATCTTGTAAATTACTCGAAAATCTTTATAAATTCGGGTAATCCTTTGATAATCCGTGGGAATCTTTCACAAACTCTTAAGATCTTTTAAAATTCTTTGAAATCTTCGGGATTTCATTAAAAACTATTGAGATCCTTCAAATTATCTTCAAATTCCTTGAAATTTCGTGAAATTCTTTAAAAGTTTTTGAAATGCTTCAAAATTCTTGAAAATATTTTTTCTAAGTTGGAAGTCATTCTGAATCTCTTGAAATTCATTAAAATCACTTAAAATTACTCGAAATCCCGTAAAATTCTTTGAAATATTTGGAAATCTCACAGAATCCTTTGCAATGGAAATTCTTCAAATCCATTAAAATCTTGACAATTTTCGTAAAATCCTTTAAAATCCAATAATATCTCTTAAAATCCCTCGACATCTCGTAAATTACTAGGAAATCTGTAAAAATTCCGATAATCCTTTGAACATCCTTAGGAATCTTCCCCAGTTTCTTGACATCTTACAAAATCCTTTGAAATCATTAGAAGTGCTTTGAAATATTTGAGAGTCATTTGAAAACTGTTGAGTTACTCTAAATTCTTTTAAAATTCCGTGAAATTTTGTAAAATTCTTTTAAAGTTTTTGAAATACATTTTCCGAAATCCTTGGAAATATGTCTAAAAAAATTGGAAGTCTTTCGAAATCGAAATTTGTTAATTCTGTAACATCCTTTAAATTCTTTGGAAATATATGAAATCCTTCGAAATTTCTTCATATATTCAGGTTTCCGGCTTAGATATATAATGCTATATAACTAAAATCATAAAATTCAAGTGATACCCCATTTTTTATTTCAACACTTTATGGTGAAAACTGAAAGAATGGTATTCTTATGAAAACAGTGTGTTAAAAGCTGGGCTTAAAAATCTTTTTAAAGTAACTACTACTCAAGAAGGTAATAATAATGGCCGGAAACCTTGCGTAGCTTATGAAGAAGGAAGTACTAAAATATAAAAAACCTTCCACACATAAGGACCAGTTTCACTTTTTAGGTCAAGTTATAAGCGCGCGATGGATCGATTTCTATAAACATGTTCTGCTTCTGTCTGCATAAAATAAGCTTACGACCCTGCAAATCTAAATGTTTGAAAGCAAATAATACAGTTTTGAAATATATGAGCTGGGGAAATTATAGAGAGTTTGCAAATTATAGTTTAGAGCACATAATACATGTTATATGTTTTCAGACCTATTATTAACTGATAAAGGAGACGTGGATTATAGTACATGAAGCTTTCACATGATATATGTCGTTTTGATATTTCTGTGACATTTCAATGTCTATTTACATATTCCATATTATCTCAGCGATATTGTGACATTAAATCGAAGTACTAAATATGGACAAAACTTTCTTTCATTGTTAAAACTTTAGAAATAATACAGTAAAAAAAATGTTTTCCCCGAGGGGTTAATAATCCGGATTTTTGGCGTATACTAGATTGCAAGATTGTAGGATTGCATGGGATTGCAAAAGATTGTATGAAATTCCAAAATATTCCAGGGATTATAAGAAAATTCATCACAGAAAAAACAGGAGTGAATTTTTGTTGCGAGTAATTTTCAGCTAGATAAAGTTGAATTTTTTTGCATCGAAACAAAACAATATTTAATAGAGTTTAGAGATTTCCTTATGGAGTTATAGACTTGTAGAGATTTTGTTTTTCTTTGATTATAGGAAATTATTGTATGGTATAAAATTATAGGTTAATGAGTAGTGAAATAAATAATACAAAAATATTCAAGGAATTGATGAAAAAAGTGGAGAAATTACAAAAGAACTATTTATTTTAGACCACTCATAATCTCATATCGAACTACACAAAAATAGCGATTCTACACAAATGAACTTTACACGGCAAAAATCTGTAAATTTCCTTGATGCCTTCAAAATTTCTTAAAATTTAATTGAAATCCATATGGAAAATCTTTGAAATCTGTTCAAATCTGTTGAAATCCTTTGAAAGTTGTAAAATCCCCCAAAATCTTCAGAATAATCAGATCTCTTATAAATCTTAATCTTCTCTCCTTGAACTGTTGAAATCCGTAGAAATCCCTTGAAATAAAATTTAATTCATTCCAGAAAGTATAAATCACTTGAAAACCCTTCAAAATAAATTGAATTAAACTTATTCATTAAAGTTATCTAGAAGAAATGTTAAAATCCCTAGAGATTTTTCAATCCCTTGAAATCCTGGGAGATTTAATAAAATATTTTAAGATTTAAGGCCATGTGATCAGAGGGTCACGTGGCCAGATTTCTACCTAACCGGCACTTTTTTTATTTCCTAACTTATTTTCATACGAAGCGCCACATCGAGTTGAAAATTTAGGATGCTGAATATGAAGCACTAACAATAAGAAAGCTAGTTCTCGTCCTGAATTTTCATAATTATAAAAAAGTTTTGTTTGTAAATATTTTTTTTTGTTTTTTTCATGAATATTAAAATTTAGGACAAGACCCACCTTCCTTATTGCTTCTTATTTATTATCCCAAATTCTAAACTCGATGTAGCTATTCGTGCGAAAATAAGTTAGGAAATAAAAAAAGTGCCGATTAGGTAGAAATCTGGCCACGTGACCCACTCATCACATGGTCTTAAATCTTGTGAAATTTTTTGAAATACCTTAAAATCCCTTGAAATATTTAAAATCGAATATCTGCATCCAAACCTGTCGCTCGATAACCGGCTATGCTCAAGAGTTTTGGTTTTCTGTAGTTTTCCACTTATCTGATCAAATTTTAAGGCGAATGTGAGTGCTTCTAATAAAAATCAGGTACTCAGGATTGAGTACATCAGGCATTGCTTGGAGGCCTGTTATGAGAGTTGGGGTAATTGGGGATTTGGGAAGGGATTATGAGCTAAAGGGTGTAATGTCTGACGATCTCCTATTCAACTATTTGGAAAAAAAACTTCTTTGTTCAAAATTCCAATTTTGGTGTTGAAAATTGAAGTGAAATCTTTCTTGGTTGAAAATTCACCTTTTTTGAAAATTCTTCTATTTGGTTTAAAAAATCATCTGTTTCAGTACAAATTTCATCGAAATTGTGGTCTTCAAATATTAATAATAGTCAGGGAAACATCAGGGAATTTTTACACCCCAAGTTTTTCTGTCACCCTGATTATTCCTTGACAGGAAAACGAGTCTTTTTTAGAGCTTAATTTTATTGAACCTCAAATCGAGCCTTTTTTTTAGCTTAAAGCTGAATTTTAGTTTACTTTCTGTCTTAACAAGAAACACCTATCTCTTAAAACAGACCTCTCTTTCTTGAAATAAACCTTTCTTCTGTGTGTTAAATTAAAACTTTCGCTTGAATTTAGAAAAATTTTAGTGAATTTAAATTTAACAATATCAAGGTATAACAATTGAAACACTTTTTTTTTTAAATTGTAAAATAAAGAATATGTATATTTGAATGATTCCATATTGTCCAGATTCCAGTTTAAAAAATTGTTTGGTTTAAAGTTTAATTAGAAACCTTTATCAATTAAAAAAAAAGAATACTTTCAAGTTCTTCAAACATTGCTTATTTGCAGTTTATTTCATTCTAAAAAATGATGAATTTGATTTCTTGAATTACAATTCTAATTAAATTTTTTTAATTGAGATTTTTCCATTTAAATCAGTTGAAGTTTCAAATGTTTATGTATAGCTTCTATTTAAAATTTTGTAATCAGTAACTATGTATTCCACTTACTTTTTTTGAAGATTTCAGATTTAAAAGTTGCAAGTTTACATGATTCAACTTTTTCTCCTTTTCGAGAGACTCTGAAATTTGAAAAATTCCAGTTTCTCTATTAATTTAATTTTTATATTTCATCCGTTTTTAATTTAATATGTACAATTTTAACGTTAAAATTTTAAATTTTCTACATAATTATTTTAATTAAACTTGCATTTCAAACGCTTCAGTATATCAATGTATTGAAAACATTGTTCAATAATCGAATTATATAAATTCTGAATAATTCTAAAATCTTCAGCATCAAATTTCAATCAAATCAACTATTCAAGTTTCGAACTGCACATGAATGCCTTATTTTCAGTTAAATTAAAATGTTTTTATTTAGAATTTGAATTGCACAAATTTTAAATTGGTCTATTTTGAATATTTTTATGATGCAGGCTTCTGGTATTCATTTTGTTATTATTAAACTATAAATCATGTTCGAATCTGACTACCAGAATCGTTAAATAATTAAACGTATAATCGCTATCAAGCTGAATTGAACAATAACATTCCATCGGGCAAAAAATAATTATGTGCAGATTTTTATCGTGCCCTTTGCAACCATATTTGAATTTGCAATTTTCCGTAATTTTGCGTTGTTTCATAAATTTTGAACATTTAGGTTGGATACAAATTATTTACTGAATTAATATATAACATCTTCTAATTGGATTTTATTGTCTGTTTCAGGTACGTAGTCCCCATGTTATTGAAAAGGACCGCTCAATTTTTCGGAAAACAGGTAACCTTAAACATATTTTGAAATTTAGGTTTTTAGTAGAATTTTCTTTTGAAATCCTTTATGCAAAATGTTACCAAACCGACCAGTGAATTCTTTCAAAGTCTAGTTTTAAATAGAATTTTTAGTTTAAAACTGTAAAAAACTTGTAAATTTTCCTCAAAAAATTGTGAGTTAAAAATACTTCTCAAGGTAGTTTTCGTTTTGGGAGGATGATCGCAGGAAAAATGTAGCTATTCAATTATATACCTTCAGGTATATGAATTATTTATTGAAAAATTTATATTTTTCACCAAACTTTTTTTCTCATCACTTCTTACCATATTTTCTAGAATGACGGGATTGTATTAAATAAAAGCTTTTCTTCTCGAGAAAAAGATTCTCTACAACTTCACTCTATCCAATTTTTGAAAATTACATTTTTCGGTGCCTAAAATCATCAACAGATAATTTTGAAAAAAAAAGAAAAATTATAAAACTAATGATAATATTTGAAATTAATTAATTTATCTTCAAGAATGGGATGCACAAAGTTGTAGGAAATCTTTTTTCGAGAAAATGAGCTTTTATTCAATAAAATTTACCATTTTCAAAAATTTGGTAAGAAGCAATAAAAATAAAGTTTTTCGAAAATAATTTGTATGTTTTTGAAATTATTTCAAATGTAACATTATCTTATCTCTCTTCAATAATACCATTAATAATATTATTACAATTATTGGAAAGATAGTTAAATACCTGCTTGCAATTCTTGCACAACGGGAATTGAATTTCTGCACAAAGGGAAAATGGGTATTATATGACTTCATACATTTTCGAATTTTCCATGTATTTTGGTTCACTTTATTTTTTCCTATTTAAAGAATATATTATGCTTCTATTGAACTAAGTGTAACATTTTCTTGACATATTTGTAAACTATGCCCATTTATTACAAATAAAATTGTTTATTTATCTATCAGTTGACTCTTAAACCCGAAAAGATGAATTTTTTAACCAAGAAAGATGATTTTTCAACAAATGAGTTGAATTTTCAACCTTCAAATATGAATTTTAAACCAAATAGTCAAACTTTCAAAAAAAAGATAAAAATTCAATCACAAACGTTGCATTTTCGAATAAATAATTGAATCTTTATGCTAAGGGACAACTTTTTCAAAAGGACGTTGAATTTTCAAACAAAAAAAAAAGAATTCTCAACGAAGAAGTTTTCTGTAAAAAAATATAAATTTTCAGTCGAGAGGAACGAATTATCTATCCAAAAACGAGAATTAAAAAAAACGAATTGAATTTTCGAAGCAAATTATGAATATATGAATATGTATGAACCAACTGGTCGAATTTGTAAACAAAAAATATTACACTTTAATCGCAAACAGTCGCATTTAAAAAAAAATTATTGAATCTTCATGCCAGAAAGGCGATTGTTTAGATGGAAGTTGAATTTTCAAAGAAGAAAGATGGATTTGCAATAAAGAACTTTTCTGCCTTTGATAGAAAAGTTGTTTGTTGAAAGAAAGTGACGAATTTCTAATCCAAAAAGACGAATTTTGAACAAAATATTCGAATTTTCGAAAACAATATGACTTTTTAACAAAATCTTTGAATTTTTAGCAACTACAAATTAATTATTAATCAAACAGTTTCATTTAGAAACAAATAGTTGAACTTTCAAGCCAAAGGAACGAATTTTCAACAACCAAATAATTTATTTTTCAAGTCAAGATGAATTTTTTAGAAGATATTTGAAATTTTAATCCAAAAGACAAATTTTTTGTTCAAAAAGACCAATGTTCAACAAAACAGTTGAATTTTCAACCAACACTCGGAAAAATGTTTGTTTTAACCCTTCGATGGCACACTTCGCGACGCGTAACGTAGCTGGCATACTGGGGTCTTTTCGACTCCAAGTGGAAAAGGCTTCCCGCAAAGAGCCAATTCATTATTTTGAGTAGCTGAATTTTTTACACACTCTTGGAGAGTTATTTCAAAGAATGCTGTGGGTTATTTAGTTTAAAATTTATTTTAAATATGATAAAAAGATTGTAAAAGTTGAACAATAGTGAAAAGTGACATTTTTCACGAGAAAATTAATAACCATTAATGCCATTTTCCATTTACCATTAGTACCATTTTCTAATGTTGAAGGGACTTAAATAAGTTTCAACAAGCCTAGGGTCTTTTCGACCCCAGTGTGCCAGCGAAGGGTTAATTAAACATTTCTTCAAATCAATCTATTATTTGTTTGAACCCACTTCAAAGAAAGAATTTGTTTGATTAAAACAAACCTTTTTGGGAGTAAAAAAATATTAGTTCTTAACCAAATAGTTGAATTTTTAAAAGAGTAATTAAATTTCCAACAAAATAGTAGAATTTTCGACTAAAATAATAAATCCTCAAGAACAAAAAAGTGCATTTTTAATAAAGAACTTCAACTTCCAGCCAAGTAGTTGAATTTTCAATAAAAAAAGATTCATTCTCAACGAAAAATATAATATTTGATATTTCACACAAAAAGACTCTACAAAACAATTGAATTTTTTATTCGAAATAAAGTATGCATTTTCATCCAAAATTTTAAATTTTAACCAAATCTTGAACCAATCGAATGAATTTTTAACAAAATAGTTCAAGTTCCAACCAAGTAGTTGAATTTTCAACGAAAAAATATGAATTCTTAATGAAAAATTTAATAGTATAATTTTCAACTAAAAACTATCAATTTTCAACCAAATATAGAATAGCTACATTTTCAGTTAAAAAAATTATTTTCCAACTAAAAAAAAATTCAACAAAATAGTTCAATCTTTAACGAAATAGTACAATTTTTAACCAAAAGATATAAATTCTGAACCATAAATATAATAGTAGACTATTCATCTAATAAAAATTAACTTTCAACTAAAAACAGTCGGATTTTCTTACTGTGTTCCATTAATTCCGTTCGCATTTGAGCGAAAAAACGAGAAAAAAATGGAAGTTTCTTAAAAAGAGGGGAAAAAGAGGAATTCTTTATGAAAGGAGAAAAAGGTGAATAGGGGAAAGAGTGTAAAATCTGTATTGAGGTGCTGTACTTTAAAAATAAAATCTCGAATTTTGATTTTTCCAAGCAATTAAGGAAATTGTTATTCACATTTATGTTTTCCATGTGTTAAGTCACATTTTGCGTTAACCCCTCCTACGCTTCGTTTCAAATCGTCAAAAAAACCTGTCACCCCCACCCCTCTGGCAGTGTGACGTAGTTTTTGAACGGCCCCTTCACGGAAAAAAATACTTTGTCAATGTAAGCAAAAAAATTGATACTTCAACAAAATAAATTTGTAAAGATTGGACTATTAAAAAAATGGGTTAAATTAACAAAGTTGGCATTGTTAGGAAAATCTTTGTAACAGTGACAAAGTTATTTGTTTATATAATATAATATATAATTATTAAGAAATATTTTTAGTTTTAATAAATAATGTTTAATGTAACAAATAATCCTGTTTGTCAGAGTAACAAATAACTTTGTTAGTTATGAATTGGTTTCATGGTAACAATGTGAGTTTGTTATTTCAGTAAACAGGTTTTGTTATGGAATTAACAAAGTTGGCATTGTTATTTTAACTATGTTTTATTTGTCAATATAATCATTTCATATGATAAAACAACATTATTTTCAGTAACAAATTATTAGATTGTTAAAATGACAAAGCCTTTTTTTCCGTGTTAAAAGCTGTTATAAATACTTAGCGAAACAAGATTAAAAATAACCTTCGCGTCACTCGAACCGTCAATTTATATGATGATCCACATTTGATCAATTCACTTTACTCGATTAGGGATAGATGTCTCGCCTATATAGTGGATAAGCATTCGTATTTGGTACGTGACCGATTCCGTAACAGTTTGTGAAATCGTGCGTCGAATTGCACGTGAGAAATTTCCATTTCGTGAGGAATGCAGAATTGAGAAAACTAAAAGTGCTAAAATAAGAAAACTATCATATATAAATACAAATAAAAGTAAAGATGAAGATAAACATAAAAATGGAATTAAGAGAATAGGATACTCGAATGCACTTCTGCTTTTGATGGGTGATGTAAATTGTAAAACTACAAGGGCAGCAGACCAGAGAGGAGGAGATATGCTTCTAAGCGGACCCGCATTGACTATTGCATATCGGTTTATTGATTTGTCACTAATGCTCCTTCCTCTCGGCGAAGTCTGCATAGATGCAGTGCATTATATAGATGCAGGTATCCCCTCTACGTATCATATACACCACATGAATGTCCCTCAGTTTTGCATACCTCACATACAACTTAAAGGGCGATCGCATTGCAGACTCTGTGACTCTAAACTTTTACTAAAATAACATAGGCAGGACAATGAAAATAATAGTGGACCACCCTTCAGTAATGGGCCAACCCTCTATAATTCTCGTCCTGAAATATCAAACGAGAAAAAAAAATTAAACTTGCCTCTTACATGAAGCTTCTTGAGATATGCATCCAGGGCTCAGACTCATGTTACTGTTGGCACTACACGGAGATAAATGGAAGGTCTGTTTAGCCATCTAGATGTGCAGACCGACCATATTGCAGGGTCAACTATAGGACAGCCGTTGAATATGGCTAAATTGACTATCTCTAGAAGGTTGAAACAAAACGTTCAAATCGATCATATTAAAGTGTCGACTCGATCATTGTGGACGGTCGACTCGGTAATCTCAAGAAAGCTGACCTGATCATTCTAAAGGGTCGATATGATTGTCTCAGACAGACCACTCGATCGTCTCAGATGGTCGATTCGATTTTCTCACAAGGTCAACCTGGTCATTGTGAAGGGTCGATTTGGACACCTCGGATCACCGCTTTGATCATATCAATGCAGTCGATTCTATCAGCTCGAATTGGTCGATTCGATCATTTCAAAGAGTCGACATGATTATCCCGGAATTTCAATATGGATATTTTAGGAGGGCAAATTCGATTATTGCAGAGGGTCGATTAAAAAATCTGATATGGTTAAAATTACTATTTCTAAGAGCCAAATATATATTTTTATATTATTTTTAAAAATTAATAAAAAAAATTAATTTGATTTTCTAATCTAGACTAGTATGAAGGTCTACTATGTAAACATTGGGGAGTCCTTTGTCAATTGATTTAAAGCAAGCATTCTGATAATAATCTTTGATAAAAATTACTAATTTATCATGTGAAATCGTAAAAAAAGGAAATTAGTCAGAAAAAATTCTTTATGAATTTAATTTTCAGCGTTTTTTCTACGAATTAGTAGTTTTTACTGAAGATTGGTATGGGAATACTTCTTACTATTCATCAATTGATAAAAGTCATCGCACTATGTAATTAGTATAATTTCATAGTCATTCAGATGTAGAGTATAACATTCTATAGCGTATTCAAAAACAGTACATGGATTGAAAAAATGATAAACCCTCGCGTAACCTTGAAATTAAACGAAATATTCAAATTAATGATGAATGGGTCGAGGTTCGCTAAAAATTGTGGTTATAAATGCATAATTTTATTTTTATACAAGTGACAACGCATTTTAATTTTTGGTCTATAAGTAGTACTCACTGCTATATATTTAATATATGTATATCTATAGAGATCCCTACATAAATCACCATTCTTCACAGCCTTTGTTACAGATAAATTAACAAACTAATACAATTACGGTCGAACATTGTATATAAAACGTAGAATAAATTATTAAATATTATTAATTATTTAATACTTTAATGCATTTAAACTGCTAACGCTCACAACTTTCTCTTGCCTAAAGATTTCCTTTTGTGTGATCCGTTCCATCAATATTCCCTAGAAACAGTAAATAATCAATAAGCATAATCAATCATTTGAATCAGTGGTGTCGTCGAGACCTGGTTATAAACTCGAATGTTTTTGAAAGCGGTAAACTTTTGAATCGGAAAAGATGAATCTTTAACAAAAGAGATAATTTTCGATCAAGAAAGATCAATTTTGAACAACATTCTCAAACAAAAAGTTGAACCATCAACAATCAAGAATAATTTATTACCTAAAAAGACGAATTTTTAATGGAAAATATGTATGAATTTTATATCAAATAAATGAAATTTCAAACAATAATTTAAATTTTTGACAAACAAAATTCACAGAAAAAAAATTGTAATTTTTACAGCGATTTCCGCACAATTTTCACCTGTTACAAAAATCCACTTCTGTATATATACAGAAGTGGATACAGAAGTGGAGCAGACCTCGTATATATATATATATATATATA
>CAKNXH010002394.1:205210-215915 GCA_932178445.1 Andricus quercusramuli | reverse complement strand
GTATCCGACCTTATGGTGCGCCAGGTGAAAGAGTTGATTGTGGTCAAAGGCGATGATATCCACTTCAAAGTAGGGGAAAGTGGGGTATGGTGTCAGTGCAGGGTATGGTGTCAGTGCAGGGTATGGTGTCAGTGCAGGGCATGGCGACTCTTGCAAATAATGCTCGTGTTTGTTCATTTTCATATTAATTTTTTTACGTAACATAGCTTTCTTTGGTACTCAAGAAAGCTATTTTGTGTAAAAAAAACTAATATAAAACTCAAGAAACATCAGCATTACTAGCCAGAGTCACCGTGCCCCGCACAACGTTCTTACAGCGATCATCCCACTTTTGGAAGCATTTGTTAAAGTCACCTTTCGAAATAGCTAACAGCTGATTCGTTGCGTTCTATTTCACTTCCTCTACATCTTGAAATCGTTTTCCTTTTAGAGGATAATACAATTTGAGAAAAAGCCAGAAATCACAGGGAACCATGTCAGAACTGTATGGGGGTTGCCAAAGTTGTGTAAGGCCGTGTTTTACTAGAAATTTCTGAATACGCTGCGATTAATAGACAGGTGCGTTGTAATGGTGAAGGACCCAATCACCACTTTTCCCCAAATTTTGGCTTGAAATTTTCGAAACAATGAGAGAGGTCCCCCATAAATCGTTAATACGTGTTTTTGAAAATAGCATAACTAGGTGCAAAGTTAGTGCAGAAGGTCGGATACTTTCCAGAGAGACATCGTATTTAACACTATTTTGGAAAAAGGAGACTGATGCTACAAATTTTCTCCAATTGCTTGCTAATGCGACTATTTTTGCACTTTACATGTAAACATATTTTCGAACTTCTTCGATAGATTGGCTCAAATTCCTGCTGAAAAAAGTATAAAAGATAATCAAATTTGTTGGGCCCTCTATCATATCTCATCCACTCCAGACTTTTATCAAATCCTCCGTATTAAAATCTCGGCAATTTCTATCAAATTGTATCCGTCAAGAAATGTTATTCCTTCCTATCAATATTTTCTCGTTGCATAAGATTTGATAGAGTCGAATGACAATATTTTGGTAGAAAAGTATAAAATTTCTCGAAGGATATAGAATTTGGTAGAAGATTCTGAGCTTGCGTATTAAAGTGAATAGAAACATGGGATGTCATAGTCGATGATAAGATTGGATTGCATTTTTACGACAAAAAATTATAAAAATGTATAGGAATTATTCGGACACCGGCTCTCTTCGCTTCGATAGAAATCAATAGCCCTTCTATCCAAACTCTTGATAGAAATTGATTGCCTTTTTATCGGGACAACGTGGGACATTTCCGACAAAGATGATTATTCACTTTGATAGACTGTCTATCAAAAGCGTTTGATAGAACTGTAATAGATTAAAAAGTATTAAATTTATTTCATCAAACCTTGTCCAATTTTTTCAGTAGGTCTTTTTGGTTTTGAAATTCATCTCTTTTGTTTAAAAATTCAACTACTCGGCTGAAAATGTATTTATTTATTAAAACTTCATCTTTTTTGCTTGAAAATTCAACTACTTGGCTGAAGGTTGAAAATTTGTTTGAAGTTCATTTTTTTGGGTAAGGATTTATCTCTGTGGTTACAAGTTCAACCATATGGTTGAAGATTCATCAATTTGTTTGAAAATTTGCTTATTTGTCGTTTGAAAAGATTGATCTTTTTAGTAAAAAATTCAACTATTTAGATAAAAACTCGTCTTTCTTGGCAGAAAAATAATTTTCTTAACTGAATTTTTAACTGTTGTATTTCTGGGTGAAAATTTATTTTTATTAGTTGAAAAATCAACTGTTTGGTTGAAAATTCATGTATGTAGTTGAAAATTCATCTTCATTGGTTTGTGTTTGAAAATTGATCTTTTTAGTCGAGAATTCAACTATTTGGTTGAAAAGTCATGTATTTTATGGTACATTTTGTTTTCTGTTAAAATGTTAACCTTCTCGGTGAAATGTTCATTTTGTTGTAAAAATACAACTGTTTAGTTAAAAATTAATCTGTTTTGGTTGACGATTTGATAATTTTATTGATAATTCGTCTTTTTTGGCTGAATGCAACTGTTTTTGATTCAAAATAAACATATTTTTTGGTTGAAGAAAGAACGATAACATTTTTTTTTTAAATTCATTTTTTTGTGTTGAAAATTTAAGTAATTGATTGAAAGTTAAACTACTTTCATAAAAAGTAATTTGTTTGATTGAAGGTTCATCACTTAAAATATCAATTTACATCTATTGGCCTTGCTTTTCCTTTCTATCATTTTAGATAATAGATAATATGAAATACAAAAACTTTGTAATAATATTAATTTTATGTTGTAAGTTTTAAATTACTTGAGGGAAAATAATAATCGCGCATAGCGCGCGTGTTTGTTTTCTGGCTCGATAAAAAGGGATAAAGGGGATTTTAAATTGAATTTAACTTTTAATATACATACATACATACATATATATATATACACACTTAAGTATCATTTAGTAAAATGGTCACGATTTGCTAGTCGTGGTATATAATAGCTCGAATTTACTACCAATTATTCGTAAGTGCTTCATCGAACTGCCACTGAATTTAACCTCCAAAGAGAGTAAATACCATTTCTCTAAATTAATAATTATCTCCAATTTGTCTCAAAGGATTTCTCTTCAATCCAATTAATCTAAATATTCAAAATTCAATACTAGACTAAATATTAATTTGCCACATAATTTTGTAAATAGTTATTTCGTAGTTAATCCTAATAAGACTTTAATTAAGATTTACTCTGTGATTTTCCTCTCTTTTAATTCCATATTTTATATTATTTAGAATTTTTATGTTATAATTTGATTAATTTGCATACAAGTAGCTGTATTGATAAATTAATTATTCAGTAAACAAGTCGATGTAGTTCCAATCTACTATTTGATACGGTACTAAATTAGTTCAAGTTTAAATTATTTACGATTCAAAGTGGTTATTTACCGATAGAAGAAAAATATATTTTGAACGAAGGATAAAAAGTGTGGACTTGAAAATCAAATTGAGTCGCACTGAGAACATTTTTTGGTGGTTTTTACCATATAATATGAAATCCTATGAATTCCTTTGAAATCCTTTGAAAGTCCATCAATCAATTTGAGATCTATTATAATATTTTGTACCTTGAAATCATTCGAAATACCTTGAAACCCATAATCATTATTATTATTATACTATCAAGCCATTTACCTTTCGGGGTAGGCGTGACTTGCTCGGTTGGTAAATAGTAGTGTGTAGGTGGGCATGTAGATATAAGGTAGATAGGTCTATAGGTGCTAGGTATAGATGTTTTAAATTGATCTGGAATTCTCGTGTCATTTATTGAAATGACACGTTCATTCCGCAATACTGCCCCGACCCAGGTTGCTGATTAATCTCTCTAGCGATCACCCCAAGTGAAGAGCCTCACAAAATTGTTATGTGTGGTTCTCCACTTGGACCCATTAGTATCCAAGGTCTTTGTTTCAGGCATCATTCACTCTATTGTCACTCTGTTTACAAACTATTTGTCGCCACAATTTTCTGTCCTGGCATACTGCTCTACCTTCCTTCACGCCCATGTCTTTTTTTATGCAAGCTCTCGTGTTTCTATGGCTTCTTATGTCTCTTCGAATTAGTGCCTCATTCACAGATTCTAACATTCTTTCGGCGGTCTACCTCTGGGCATTCTGCCATTTACTTTACCTTCATATATTTGTTTGGTCAGTCGTTCATCTTTTATTCTTTCAAGATGACCGACCCATCTTAACTGATTTCTTTCCCATGTGTCAACTATTGTCTCTCTTGCACCACATTCTTTGAGGATTATCTGGTTTCGAATTTCGTCCATCAGTGTTTTCCCGCATATTGTGCGTAGAGGTTTCATGCCATTCACGTTCATTTTACTCCTGTTCTTCTATATGTCTCGCTACCATATAGTACGGTCGGCACGAATATAGAATTGTGTATGGCCATTTTAGCGTTTTACATTCTCATTGTAATGAGAAGGTATTAGTTTTATTTAAAATTTGACATCGTCGGTTTTCATCAAATCTCTACGTTTTGAGACATCCTGAGTCAGAAAAAACGATTTTTACGAAGGTGTCTTTCTGTCTATCTGTCTGCCCGTCTGTCCGTGTATCTGTCTGTTTGTAGTATCGTGTAGGCACGATAACTTTCGAAAGATTGATCAGATTGGATTGTGCTTTGGCACACTTTTTTATGGCCTAAAAAGAAAGGACGAGTTCGTTAACCAGCTTTTCGGATGAAAATTCAAAAAGTGAGCACATTTTGAAAATTTTTGAGACCACTTTTTTTTATATGTTTTTATTTCTGAGCATGGGCCCTGCTCTACCGATAACCTGCTTACCCTTATTCATGCGCTTATCTAACTCCCCATTTATTTTCCAGTCGGTAGTGGATAGGCTACCCAGATATACGTACTTGTGAACTTGTTCTAAGCTCTCATCATTTAGGACAATGTTGCACATTGTTCTCTTAGCTTTTCCTTCAAACACCATGATTTTTGGTTTATTTACGTTAATTTTGAGGCCCATGTTCTTCATGCTTATATTAAGTTTATTCAACATTCTTTGAAAGTCCTCGATTGATTCTGCCATAACAATCTTGTCATCTGCGAAAACTAACCCACGTACCTTGACGGTTTCGAGATCCACACCTTCTTCGTCGAAAAGGGCAGTTTTTAGACACTTATCCATGAATATGATAAATAGCCACGAGGACATAACGCATCCTTGTTTCACGCCTTGCATAATATCGAACCACTCACTCAGTTTCCCATTTACCCTTACACTCGCTTTACTACCTGTACACATTGTTTTTATCGCTTGTAGGAGCCATCCATTGACTCCGTACTCTTTAAGGACTTCCCAAAGTTTACTTCTATTTACCTTGTCAAAAGCTTTCTCTAGGTCAACAAATACAAAGAAAATTTCTTTCCTACTATCAACCTTTTTTGTGTGATCTGTCTTAAACTAAATATCTGATCTGTACATGATCTTCCTGGCATAAATCCACTTTCGACTTCCCATATCTTCACTTCTGTAATTTCCATTACGCTACGAATAAGTATTTTTGAGTATATTTTATTTACGGTACTTAGTAGGCTGATACCTCTGTAATTACTGCACTTGCTTTTATCTCCCTTTCTTTTCACTGTAAAAATTAGGATTCGATATAGAACTTAATTCGGTATTAAACAGTTCATGCAACAAAACAATCGCACTTCAGTTTGATCCGATAATCTAATAAAATGAGGTCGATTTGTCGATTGAAATAGGCTCGAAATGAGGATCATCTGTCAATAACGAAATCTGATCAAACAAATTCTAATCTGTCAAGTTTAGAAACCAACGTAACCCATGGGGCTGAAGTTCGCGACGTCTGAGTGTGACGGTTCAACACTAATTTTTACGAATTTTTAATTTCATCTATTTTTTGTTTTTTGTAAAAGTGAAGTTTGGAACAATTGAAACAATGCACCCTCTGAATTAATTTAGTTCGCTATTTCGGATCATTTATCAATCTGAAGTTAGCAAACTAAAAAAGACAGAAACTGGTACTAAAATAAGACTATTTGTGAGATCATATTAGAACGCCCAAAAAAGGATCCCAGATAAAAATGAATGCCTAATTTTTATTGTGTTGTATATTGGTACGATAATGGCTTTTCTCCAATCGTCTGGGACTTCTCCTGTCTCGAAACATAAATTTATTAATTTCTCGCAACCTGTGAGGTATGTACTTGCCACCGTATTTGAGCATTTCAACGCTAATACTGTCTATACGAGCAGCCTTGCCGTTTTTCAAGTTGTCAATTATATCTCTGAACACAGTGACACTCGCTTTTTCATTTGGGTTTTCTAATGCATTATGTTCTATGACGCAGTTTTGTTGTCCTATATATTCACCTCCTAGTTGTTCTTTAAAAGAGTCTTTAAAAACGTCTACTATCCAGTCTATATCATATAGCATTTTACCTTTGCTGTTTCTCATGCTGACAAACTCTGTAATTTTACTTTCCTTCAACAGTTTAAATAATAGTTTTATCATTCCTTTAAAACCGTTTTGTATTTTCTTCTCGTCTTCTATTCTTATTTTATCTTTACTCTCATTGACTAGTCGTTTATCTACTAAAATCCTTTGATACTCCTCGAACTCCTTTGAAAGCTATTTAAATCTGCTGAACTTCCTTTAAAACTTCTTATCCATTAAAATTTCATTATATCTAATAGAAATGTGTGAAATTTATTGAAATCATCGAATTCTTTTCGAAATCTTTTTAATTTTTTTAAATCTTGTAAAATCTTTTAAATCATATCAAAACCTTTCTTTATTTCAATGTGTTGAAATACCTTAATATCTACTAAAATCTCATCAAATCCGTTAAAATCCTTTGAAATATTTGAAAATCTGTTTTTATCTGTTGAAGTCCGGTCAAATCCCTTAAAAACTTGTGAAATCTTTTGAGATCTCGTAAAATCTCTCAAGTCCTAATAAATTCTCTCAAATTATTTGAAATAGTTTAGAATTACTTGAAATACTTTGAAACCCTTTGAAATTTTGTAATTTTTTCAAATCTCGTAAAATATTTCGAATCCTATAAAATCCTTGGCATGCTTCAAAGTCCTATGAATTCCTGTGAAATCCTTCACATCCTTTAAAATCCTACGAATTCCTTTTAAATCACTCGAAATATTTAAAATTCATTGAAATCTGTTAAATCCTATGATATTCTTTGGAATTGTTTGAAGGTTTTTTTTATTATTTCTAAAAACCTATGAAATATTTTCAATCCAATGAAATGCTTTAATATTTTTTGAACTGTTTTAAATAACGTTAAAATTGTACAAAGTTTCGAAAAGTTCACTATAGCAGCCAAAAAAATCAAAACCTATTTAATCCGTAATTACCCCGGTTGGCAATATAAAATTAATTAAAAACTGTTTTGTTACCGGATGAAATAAAACCTCGGAAAATATAAAAAATGATTATAACTCTGAAACTGTAATGATTGGAAACGAGAGAGTATATTTATTTGGTAATTGTTTAATTATTTTTGAAAAAATACGTATATTTAACGATTAGACCTTGAGCTTTATTTAGTATAGTTAGGGAGACAGAGACACATTTTCGAATGACATTTACTCATATTTAATCGAGAAAAATGAAACAGTTGATGAATGTAAAGAGTAATATATTTTTTAACGATATTTTTGAATTATGCAACTAATTTGCATTTGTTTAAACAATGTTTTTTTCCGCTAAATCTTGGAAATTTACTACTTTCTGAGATTAGTCACGCAGTTAATGAATATCAAGAAAGATACACTATCTCAAATATTGTTTGCGCGTATTTAAAAAATTGTAATTAGTTTAAACAATGTTCCCCCTATAAAGCTTGAAAATTTACTACCTTATGGAATTAATAACGCAACTAATGAATGTTTAAAAGTGATGTTTTCTGTGGCTGACAGTTTTCAATTTTTTAAACAATTAATTATCATTCACTTGTACCTTTTCATAGGAAAAGTGATGAAAATTCTAGTTTTTTTTAAAAACCTCTTACATTATTTCGCTTGATCAAATAATTTCAAACTATCTTTCACGAAAAAGATATGTCGTTACATTCATCAACTGCGTTATTAATTTCAGAAAATAATAACTCTTGACGATTTACAGGAAAAGAATTATTTAAACAAATGAAAATTGTTTAAATAATTGTCAAATTTCCTAAATAAAATAATATTACTCTTAACGTTCGTTAATTGTACAATTAAACTTAGGAAGTACCAAATTTTCAAGATTTAGTGAACAAAATAAAAAGTTATTGGATGGAAATTATTTCTTGTGCATTCTCTATGAAGTGACTAAACTTTAAATTACAAAAAATGATTCTTCAACCAAAAATTTAATTCACCACGGAAAAATTTAATTTTCATAGAAATAGTTTAATTTTCAACCAAATAGTTCGATAAACTATAAAAAAACTATAACCACACCAGATTCATTTAGAGCCAAACAGTTGAATTTCAAACCAAAAAGGATGAGTTTTCAAACAAGAACATTAATTTTCGACGACAAAAGAGGAATTTTTAACAAAATACATGAATTTATAACTACAAAAGATCAATTTTCAACCAAATATGGAATAGTTATATTGTCAGTTGAAAAATTAATTTTCAACCAAAAAAAAACGAATTTTCAACAAAATAGTTACATTTTTAACCAAAGAGACGAATTTTGAACTAAAATGATAAATCTTGAAAAAAATTAATTTTCAACAAAAGAGTTCAACCCAACGGATGATTTTTGATCGAGAAGATTAATCTTTTTTTTTAATGGAATAGTTAAATTTTCCACCAAGAAGATGAATCTTCAAACAAAAGAATAAATTTTTCATAAAGTAGTTCAACTTTCAACCAAGTAGCTGAGTTTCTGACCAAAAAAGTGACTTGATAAAAAAATGGTTTCAACAAAGTGAACCAATTTTGAACCAAATAATAAATAATAATATTTTCAATCATACGAGATGAATTCCGAACCAAAAATACAATAGTAGACTTTCCAACCAAAAGTAGTAGTTCATTTTTCTTGTTGAGTTTTATTAATTTACTTCGTATTTTAGCAAAAAAGCGAGAAAAGGGGGAGAAAGGGTATGTTCCCTCAAAACAGAGAAAAAAATAATTTTTTTAATTAATCCTCAGGAAGCGTAGAAAATGTTATCTAAGTTCGTAACGTTATTTCTACTGACCCTCCCCCTCACCCACCGTCACCAACCATAGTTTTCAGCGTGACGTTTATGGACGGCCCCTAAGATATATTTTTTTACCTGTAACGATTTGTAGGAAGTTTGAGTACTCACCTACAACTTTTGGACCCCTTTCGAATTTGAAGAAAATAAGATAAAACACTTTTACGCTCCGCCCAATGTACATGTATGAAGTAATAATTTTAATGAACAACCTATTTTAACTAACAATTTGAACTATATTTAACTGACTGACCTTCGAAACGAGGGAAAAGTTGTATTACCACAAGAACGAGTTTGGAAATGCGATAATCGAGTTTTCAATGGACGCCAGTCCAGCAATCGTGGGAGTTTAGAGCGGATTTGCGTCACAATTGGTGTATCGTGTGGAGCGAACGTGTCGCTCACTTACTTGTTTATATACTGCATGTGCATCATTGTAAAAGAAAATAGAGTAAAATAGTGAGAATGGATTTCAAAGCCAACTTTGCGTTACAAACTTCCCGCGTGAAAAAAGTTTGCATGGCTCACGCATGGCAATAAACTTGGAAATATCTGGCTAAAGCATGGGTCATGCATGGCAATACACTTGGAAATATCTGGCTAAAGCATGGGTCACGGCTGAATGGTAGCATGGCTAAAGCTTTGCTCGAGTCCGTCTTCCATGCTTAGGACACGCAGAACACAAATGAATATTTTGAAGAAGATGTAAGTTTGCCAATAATCGACAATCTCCAAATGGTAAGTCCACTACCCGGGTGCACCAGAACGTGCACCAGGTCGTTCAAGACGTCATCTACGAGAACATTGAAAAAATCTGAATTGCCGCAGCAGCCAAAATAACTACCAATGATGAGTGGACGATCAGGATGCTCTGGATCGTGCACCAGGTCGTTCAAGACGTCATCTACGAGAACTTTTTCAAAATTTAAATTGCGGCAACAGCCAAAATAACTACCAATGATGAGTCGACGATCAGGATGCTCCGGATCATGCACCAGGTCGTACAAGACGTCATCTACGATAGCTTTTTCAAAATTTAAATTGCGGAAACAGCCAAAATAAATATCAATGGTGAGTCGACGATCAGGATGCTTCGGATCGTGCACCAGGTCGCTCAAGACGTCATCTACGAGAACTTTTCCAAAATTTGAATTGTGGCAGGAGCCAAAATAACTACCAATGATGAGTCGACGATCAAGATGCTCGGGATCATGCACCAGGTCGTTCAAGACGTAATCTACGAGAACTTTTTCAAAATAAAAATTGCGGCCACAGCCAAAATAACTACCAATGGTGAGTCGACGATCAGGATGCTCCAGATCGTGCACCAGGTCGTTCAAGACGTCATCTAAGAGAACTTTTCCAAAATTTGAATTGTGGCAGCAGCCAAAATAACTACCAATGGTGAATCGACGATCGAAATGCTCCGGATCATGCACCAGGTCGTTCAAGACGTCAGCTACGAGAACTTTTTCAAAATTGAAATTGCGGCAACAGCCAAAATAACTACCAATGGTGAGTCCATGATCAGGATGCTCCGGATCGTGCACCAGGTCGTTCAAGACGTCATCTACGAGAACTTTTTCAAAATTGAAATTGCGGCAACAGATAAAATAACTACCAATGGTGAGTCGATGATCAGGATGCTCCTGATCGTGCACCAGGTCGTTCAAGACGTCATCTACGAGAAATGTTTCAAAATATAAATTGCGGCAACAGCCAAAATAACTACCGATGGTGAGTCGACGATCAGGATGCTCCGGATCGTGCACCAGGTCGTTCAAGACGTCATCTACAAGAACTTTTACAACATTTAAATTGTGCCGATATCCAAAATAACTACCAATGGTGAATCGACGATCAGGGTGCACAGGATCGCGCACCAAGTAGTGTAGCACGTATTAAATCACATCTTCTGGTAGA
>CAKNXH010002394.1:138646-205110 GCA_932178445.1 Andricus quercusramuli | reverse complement strand
ATCACATCTTCTGGTAGAATTTTGAACTGGTATGCCTGGCACTTAAGTTTTTTCATCTTCAACAAATAATATAATAATGTAATACTGAAGCAATATATCTTCTCTTATTTCAATGACGAAAAAATTATGAAACTGCACTTTCTAAAGAGATTGTTTCATTATCAGGTGCTTTTGGTATCACTTGCGGTCTTAGTGGATTTTGTAAAACTGAAGTGCCCGGTTTCGCGGGACTGAGTAACGCCAGATTCAAAACATTTTCCAGATCTTCCCAGTTTTGCAGTGTCCCTGTTTGGAAGAAAAACTTCAAAAAGTGTCAGTTGATGATAAATTTCTAAAAAAAATCTATGTTAAATTTTACCATCTGCAAGATTAGATTGCTCAACTGGCTCAGGTATTGAATTTGGTCTTGCCTTCGTCGATGGTTAATCAATATCTAGGATGATTAAATAATGAAATAATAAAAAATATCAGAGAAGTAAGGTATGAATTTAATATTCTACTGTATATCAATTGAAAAATTAATTTTGGTATCACACTCTTCCTTGATTGATAAAAATTTAGGATAATTAAATAATTAATAAGATATCACAATTTTTGAAATTTAGAATAAGCCCAAGTGAAGCAAGGAAGGCAAGAAAATTGTTTCAATTGAAATTTCACCGTGCTAAGTATTGAAATGCTTACTTTCCTGAGAAGCTAATTTTGATGACGTGACTTTCCTTGCTTTGGTAATATCTGAGATGATTAAAGTATTAGGTAATAAGAAGTAGTAGAGACATAAGCTATACACTAAATTTGCAAAATTATAGGTTTTTAAAATTCAAGATATAGCTTAGTTCCCGCAAAACCGGGCACTCCAGTTTTACAAAGGCCACTAAGGCCGCAAGTGATACCAAAATCACCTGATAATAAAACAATCTCTTTAGAAAGTACAGTTTCATAATTTTTACTTCATTGAAATAATATAAATACGTGTTAAACTACCTGGTGCGCGGCTGCGCGATCCTGTGCACCCTGATCGGCGACTCGCCATTGGTAGTTATTTTGGCTATCGACACAATTTAAATTTTTTCGATGTTCTCGTAGAAGACGTGATGAACGATCTGGTGCACGATCTAGAGTATCGTGATCGCCGACTCAGCTTTGATTGTTATTTTGTCTATTGCCAGAATTAAAATTTCTTCAATGTTCCCGTAGATGACGTCTTGAGCGACCTGGTGCATGATCCGGAGCATCCTGATCGTCGAATCACCATTTATATTTATTTTGGCTATTGCAGCAATTCAAATTTTGGAAAAGTTCTCGTAGATGACGTCTTGAACGTCCTGTTGCATGATCCGGAGCATCTTAATCGTCGGCTCACCATTGATAGTTATTTTGGCTGCTGCCACATTTCAAATTTTGAAAAAGTTCTCGTAGATGACGTCTTGAACGACCTGGTGCACGATCCGGAGCATCCTGATGGTCGACTCAGCATTGGTAGTTATTTTGGCTGTTGTCGCAATTTGAATTTTGGAAAAGTTCTCGTAGATGACGTCTTGAACGACCTGGTGCACGATCCGGAGCATCCTGATCATCGACTCAGCATTGGTAGTTATTTTGGCTGCTGCAACAATTCAAATTTTGGAAAAGTTCTTGTAGATGACGTCTTGTACGACCTGGTGCACGATCCGGAGCATCCTGATCGTCGACTCAGCATTGGTAGTTATTTTGGCTGTTGCCGCAATTTAAATTTTGAAAAAGTTCTCGTAGATGACGTCTTGTACGACCTGGTGCATGATCCGGAGCATCTTGATCGTCGACTCACCATTGGTAGTTATTTTGGCTGCTGCCACAATTCAAATTTTGGAAAAGTTCTCGTAGATGACGTCTTGAACGACCTGGTGCACGTTCTGGTGCACCCGGGTAGTGGACTTACCATTTGGAGATTGTCGATTATTGGCAAATTTACATCTTCTTCAAAATATTCATTTGTGTTTAGTGTGTCCTAAGCATGGAAGACGGACAGGAGCCGTGACCCATGCTTTAACCAGATATTTCCAAGTGTATTGCCATGCATGACCCATGCTTTAGCCAGATATTTCCAAGTTTATTGCCATGCGTGAGCCATGCAAACTTTTTTCACGCGGGTTATGATAATAGAATGAAGACTGAAGACTCATTTATATGTATATAGATGAGAGTAGTCCAGTTTTTACATTCTCATCATAATGAGAAGGTATTGGTTTTATGTGAAAAATGACTTTCGCGGATTCCATCAAATATCGACGTTTTGAGACCCCCTGAGTCAGAAAAAATAGTTTTTACGTCGGTGTCTGTCTGTCGTTGTCGTCGTTGTCGTTGTCGTTGTAGTCTGTAAACACGATAACATTTGAAAAAATTATCCGATTGGATTGCCCCTTGGCTCTTCATAGCACATGGACATTCGAACAATTTATCCTAATGACTTTTTTCGATAAAAGTAAAATTGTCAGAGTTATAGGATTTTCAAAATCCAAAAAAAAAAAAACGAAAATTAACATTTTGAGCCAAACAACGCACGATATGAAAAAAAGTCAAGACAAGAAAAGTGTTTCTTTTTGCACGCCCTGCAAGGGTATCATAACGACTTTTTGAATTTTCTTGAAAAATTGAAAATTCACATTTTTATTGCACAAAAAATAATGAAAAATCCAAAAATTTAATTTTACGGACAAACTATGCAAGTTACGACAAATGATGATCGAACAAAAATTATGCACTCAGAAAATATCTACAAATTCGTTGATGGTCACTTTTTGATAGGATGTGTAGTTTTTGTATTATTTGTAAAAATTATATTAACAGTAAAAAAATCAGCCCTATAAGTGGGCACATTCTCATCAAAACTTTGCTTATTTATTTTATTTTTCATCTCGTGTGTGTTTTTTCAAAATATCTCATTGTTTTCATGTTCTCAATACTATTTCTAACAATTAAAACAATAAAATAACTATCATTAATGCTCACGGTACTTGAAAATTTGTATTTTTACATTCTCATCCAGAGAAGGTACTAGATTTGTGTAAGATTTGCCTCCCCCTCCCCCCTCCCCCGGTTTTTGTCAAATGTCCATTTTTCAATAATCATTTTAAAATTTATCATATACATGTTCAAAAAACGACTTAGATACTTTTTTCCTATCCTTTGCAGTTAGTTGTAAAACATCATTCAAATTGTATGATTTATTAGAAAGATACGGAAATATACACTTCAGTAATGGAATTTCCTTCTTCATTTGATATCAAATACAAATTTAGTCATTTTTATCTGAAGAACATAGAACATCACATATAGTCGTTGCGAAGCGCGACGAACAAATCTTGTGCCGCAAGCGCGCTCAAACTTTTGCGTTTCTATTATACGATGAACAGAAACGAGCGTGGAGCGCGAGGTTTACATGATTTTGAAAGCAAATATCGAGCGCGAAGCGCGAGTGTCTTGATGGGAATGTGTTCCTTAAGGTCGATAGAATCTTAAGTAAATTATTTCTTCTTTTTATGTAAAACTGACGTAATTAAACCAAAAGCAAGTCATAATGATTAAGTTTACTACGAGAGTATTAGCC
Organism: Andricus quercusramuli; assembly: GCA_932178445.1. Classification (NCBI taxonomy): domain Eukaryota; kingdom Metazoa; phylum Arthropoda; class Insecta; order Hymenoptera; family Cynipidae; genus Andricus; species Andricus quercusramuli. Next base: position 201,524 of record CAKNXH010002394.1, on the reverse strand, counting down.
CACGAAGCGCGCAATGGCGAGCACACGATGTGCGAAAACCTATAGAAGAACCAAGTCTAAAGTGTCAGGTAAATGTGTCCGAGCGCGTAGCGCGAGGTGAACACATTATTGAGCGCGAAGCGCGAGATGAATACCTAATCGAGCGCGAAGCGCGAGATCCAACAGGTGCGCGCCCTAGGCGCGCTCAAACTTGCGAGCCTCAAACTTGCGACCATACAAGAAATAAATTCGTTTCTTATAATGATATTTAGAGGTTCCGCAAGCCCCATGAAATTTAACACGCATTTCCCATAAGAAAAAAAGACGTTTTTGTAAATTTTATTCTGAATCGTCTATATTAGGTGAACCAAATTAAAACTAAACATTTCTCTTCACAATTAGCCATAGAATATGAATCAAGTATTGATTTTCAAATATCACCCTCATCAGTCTGTTTTATAGGTTCCCAAAAAAAAACCATAAGTGAAACATTGGGTTTTGCGAGTTCCGGCGCTAATTATAATTTTTTCGCGTTTTTTATTTAAATACAGATTATTTCTGATACGTGAAATACTACTTTTTACTTGTAATTAAATGTTTATATAAGTTGTGTCAACAACTTATTATTATTTTTCGCAATTTTCTCTTAGAATAGAGTTAGAAAGTCGCCGTTTTCCGAATTTTTAAACTTATTTTAAAACATTTCAGTTCGAGCGAGGCAATAATCAATTGAATTAAATGGAAATGATTGTTTCTACAATTTATAATTGTTTATAATAATATTCTCTCAGAATAAGGCAAGAAACTTGTAGTTTTTTCTAAAATTGTCTACTTTTTGTTCACTTTTCAATTAGAGTGACGTTATAATTAATTCAAGTTAACCAACATAATTGTTCAAACAATTTATTATTATTTTTTCTTAATATTCTCTTTGAATAATGTTATAAAGATGCGGTTTTTCAGAATTTTTCAACTTTCTGTTTACTTTTTACTTAGAGAGTGGTAATAAATATTTAAATCTAACAAAAATCATTGTTTAAACAAATTCTAATTGTTGATAGCTATCTTTCCCTATAGTAATGCTGAATAGTTGCGGTCATTTCTGCAATTTTTAGCTTTTTGTCAATATCTAACTTAGACTGAGGTAATAATGAATTCATGTTAACAGGCATAATTGTTTAGACAAATTATTATTATTTATGACTATCTTCTTTGATATTAATGCTAGATGGTTGCGGGGTTTTCTGAAATTTTTAACTTTTTGTCCACTTTTTGCTTAGTCAGATAATAATTCATCTTACTATCTTATCTTGGAGTAATGCTAAAAAGTTGCGGAGTTTTCTGAAATTTCCAGCTTTTTTCGACTTTCTAATTAGGAACTAATAATAAATATTAATAATAATTTAAACAAATAGGCTCTCAGTAAATTTCAGGAAAACCGTAACTTTCCAGCAACTATCTAAGAGAAGATAGGCATAAACAATAATAAATTGTTGACACAATTATTTTTGTTAAATTGCATTAGTTATTACCTCCCCAACAAAAAAGTTGACAAAAAGTGAAAAATGTTAGAAAAACTGCAACTATCTGGCATCACTATAGGATACGATAATTATAAGGAATAATAAATCGCTTAAACAATTATGTTTGTAAAATTGTCTTCATTTTTACCTTGCTCTAAGTGAAAAGTGTACAAGAAGTTGAACATTTGAGAAAAAACGCAACTTTCTAGCATTAATTATATAATTAATATTATTTGAAATAATGGTAAATTGTTTAAACAAGTATGTTTGTTGACTTGAATTAATTTGTACCTCACTGTGAGTGAAAAGTGTACAAAAAATAGAAAATTTCAGAAAAAGCTGCAAATATCTAGCATTATTTTAAGAGAATATTATTATTTTTTATAACAATTTGTTTAAACAATTACTCATGTTGAATTTAGTAGAATATTGCTTCGCTGTAACTGAAAAGTTGAAAATAATTTGAAAAATTGAGAAAAACAGCGACTTTATAACTATTCTAAGGCAAAATTGCTAAAACAATAAAAAATTGTGTAAACAATTATTAATGTTAATTTTAATTTATTAATGCCTCAAGCTGAGAGGAAAGTTTAAAGTTAATTCAAAAATTCGGGAAAAACCCGCAACTTTCTAACTCTATTCACTTTTTTCAGAAAAAAACGCATTTATTTTTTTGTGAATCCGAACACATTTGAGGGTGGTGCACTTTGATTGAAGATTTAAATATTTTGTTGAAAATCCCTTTTTTTGGGTGTTGAAAATCAATGTTTCCAGCTAAATATTTAACTATTCCATTTTTGGTTAAAATAGACCGTTCTTAGATTAAAATTCAACTGCTTGGTTGAAAAATAACTTATTGGTTAAATATCCGACTGTTTTGTAAAAAATTCATCTTTTTGGGTTGAAAATTCCATTATTTTCGTAGAAAATTCAACGATTTAGTGGACATTTTTTTCTCCTGACTAAAAAATCTTTTCCGGTTGAACATTCAACTCTTTTTTTTTTTTGAAAATTCGTTTTTTTTTTTGGTTGGAAACTTCATGTCTTGGTAGAAATTTTATGTTTTTTGTTAGAAATGAAATTTTTGATTAAAAATTAACCAGTTTTATTTTAGGATTTAACTTTTTTTTAACCATTCATCTTCATTGGTTGAATTCAACTGTTTTTTATTTAAACCTAAAATATTTTTGGTTGAAATAATAATTATGACATGTTTCGTTGAAATTTCATCTTTTTGGTTGAATTGGACAATTTTTCATTTAAAATTAAAATCTTTTCTTGATTGAAGTGTCCACTATCATATTTTTCGTTGAGAATTAATCTTTTTTTCATTGAAAATTCAACTACTTGGTTGAAAATTGAACTTCTGTAATAAAAAGTTTGTTTTTGTTGGAAATTGTTTTTTCTTTATTGAAAATTCATATTTTTGTTTGATTAAAATAAAAAAAAAATCATTTTTTCGGGTTTAAAAGTCAACAGTCGACTCTTGAGCTTGAAAACTTAACCTTTTCGTTGAAAATGCATATCTTTTGCTAGAAAATTAGTATTTTTTGGTAGAAACTTCAACTATTTTGTTAAAAATGCAATATACGTATTTCGACTTTAAACTTTACGCGTTTCATATTTATTTAAATATGGTATATATGCATTATTTTTATTTAAAAGTATTTATTCTCCTATTATTTCTCTATGTTCGTAAAAAAACAACCCAATCTCTCCGGTTTAAGAGAATTTTCGGTGAATTGAGTTTTTCCTATTGAATTGAAATATTTCGGTATGATTTAATGAAATTGTTAGTTATAAATTAAATACAATACTCAAAATGTGAAAAATAATTTTGGCAGGCTGATTTCTACCTCAAGATTCCTGTTACGAACATTTGCTGAAATCTAGAGCTTCGGAGATTTAATGTCCGTGCTAGATGATTGATAATTTCCGTCAAGAAACCCTTCCTCGGAAAATTCGCACGTCTTCTACTTTAATTAAAGACACCAACAAAATCAAAAACCCAATTCTCATCCCACTTAAACCTTCGCGCTTCTCTACCGCGCAGCAACGCACGCGCATCCAGAAATCCTTGCGCGACATTGGTAGGTGGCGCCACCATTGGGTGGCGTGCGCGCAACCATTCAGCAACGACGTCGCATGCAGCAGCGCCTTGATTCAGAGTCGCGAGAGGGACGAGACAAATTTACGCGTTTCCCCGAAGTGGTGCAGTTTTCCTGTGTCGTGTAGAGTGTAGTGCTTTTTTCCACATTCACATTTTGAGTGAAGTGCACATGAAGCTATCCACGTTCCAGACCGATGATTAAGGAGTGTCTTTAGGTAATATTCCATCAAATTTTCAACATTCGCTTCCGATCGACCGACACGAGATGCCCGGTGTTGCCACCATAACTCCCATTTGCACGCCGCCGGCATCGCCGCCAAAGCATGTGAGCATCGGGCTTCGATCGAAAATTCCAACCTATCTTTAGTTCTTTTATTCCGACGCAATCCCTTAAACTTAAATAAAAAAAGGAGCCGACGCGTCGGATTTTCAATTGTCGCTTTTCCAATTGTCTTGCCTATTTCACATTTTCGTGTAACCGACGCTTCACGCTTCCGGAATGACGCTCGCCGGGAATTTTACCCACAAAAAATTCGACGCCATCGGAAGTAAATTTGCTAAATGCAATGTAAATGACATTGATTTTTTTTAGGTTAGTTTCCAGTGCTAATGATAATTGAGTGCCAGTTTAGTAAAATCGGATAAAAGTCTTTTTGAATTGTAAATGTGTAATCGGAGCTGGGAGTGGGTTTCGTTATCTCGGTTCTTTATTTGGTGTTCATTTACATTGTGCAAAATAAACCAGTTCCAGAATTTGGTTTTGGTATGGTGAAACCTCGGCGGGGAAATTCATGCACGGTTTGGAGTTTCGTTGAGGATAAGTTACAAGTTTAGTTGGTTAGGAGTCAATGCTCGCCGCGGAGGAATTTTCATGATTAGATAAATTTTCTGTGGCTTGTGCTCACTAAAGTAGGAATTGAAACTTTCACTATAGAATGGAGATTCATAGCAGAACTCGTTATCGCGTTGTGCGTCGCGGACTTTATTCTACGTAGGTACTACGTTAGTATTTGGCATCCGTTTTGTTATCTGACCCCGAAGAGAAGTAGAGTTGAGAATTGTGCACAATGTATGGGGATTGCAGTATAAAAGGAAATTAATTTTGCTTCCTTCAAAGCATAAGATTGAGTGTCTGGACTCTGTTCTTACTCCGTATTCTTTTTGGGTTTTAAACAAATGAATGAAAGTTTGCATGATATGTCATTAACCACAAACAACGAGTGGTGAATCAGACTATTCAATAACAAGTGTTTTTGCAATATGAGTCTGCAAATGCTAATAATAGCAACCTTAAAAACTGCAATCATTTCACGGGAAGTATGCCGGATTTGCGCGGGAGTTTCGAAACATGATTGTAATACAATTTTCATATTTTAGCCTTTTTTAGCACAAAAGTTCGTATATCTGATTAATGTATGTTATGAAAAGAAAAAAAAATCCCCGACAGCCAACGGGCATGTTTCTTTCTTCTTTGCGTAAAATCGCATTGTTCAGCAGGTGGAAAAGATGTTTGAATTTTGGCAAATCGAAAAAAATAGCAACCAGTCTCGTTGTCAGTTTGCTTGGGGCCGCCAATTTATTCGAAGCTGTCAGATCGCGGGATTAATCATTTAACGCCCGACCCCTCCGCTACAAATTTCATTTGATTTTCACCAAAGCTCACTTTTCACTGCAGTCTATTTATCCGGTTAAAAGTTGATTAATTCCAGATACGAATGGTGACAAATTGACTGCAATTTTTAGAGTAAATTTTCGAGAAATAATTTAATTAATTAATTTTTTTTATTTTCAGGCCAACGAAGCAAATCATTTTTCAACCTTTTCCAATTTTAAATTTGGAAGTGTCAATTAACAAAATTACAGATCAATAATTCAAAAATCTGAAACCATTTTTGGCCACAATTGTTAAAAAAGGGATTAACATTGTTCAAAAATGAATACACAATACTGGCGGGGGTGGTCTACCCTAGCGTCAAACTTGGAGCCAACAAGTCGTAGCATTTCAAAAATGTGTAAATTCTTATGAAATTTAAAAAAATCCTTATCACATTTTAATAAATTTTACTAATATTTATTAAAGTAATATTCTTTTGAATTTTGTAAATCATGTGAAGATTGCAATCATTGTTTGACATTTTGCTATTTTTTGCACCGAATTTTATCACTGCATAGAATCTAGAGCAGAAATTTTTTAATTACCTTAATGTTTCAGCATATTACTGAGGATACTTACCTTTCAAATGAACCCAAGCACTTAAATTGTTTTTTCACTATTTCCAGAGTCATTGCAATTTTTCGAAAACATCAGAATTTGACGTTTTTGTCGTATCTTTTTATAGAATTGACATTTTTTCTTATACTTAGGCTTTTTTTAGACGCATAATTTTATTACTTTCGTGCTGTTATGAGGGAAAACCCAGTTATGTCTTATGAAAGAAAAAGCATTATTCTGTGTGAAAAAGTTAAAACTTACGGAAATTAATTATTTGAACAATCGTGTTTGTAATTGAGGTTTTTCTTACTGTCGTTGCTTGCCAATTTTTTGAAAATGGCCGAATTTAGTAAATTATGGCTTACATTTTTCGAGGAAAATGTTCCCTGCAGACTATTCCCAGTTTTGAAAATCTTGAATTACAGAAATGACAGAAGAATTTTTGCAGGTGTTCGAGGCTTTTCTACTGTTAAAAGTACATTGGAGATGAAATTGATAAGTCTGCGAAATTAAATTTGAAAAACTCATAATAATCCAAAGTTTACTGTGCTTACATTTTTGTTTTACATATATTATCAAATTTTTTTCAATGTGTTTTTACCAGTAAAAAAGCCTCAAATACCTGAAGAAAAATCTTTCGACATTCCTGTAGATTTTAATATTGTTTTTTCAAAACATGTCCATCCCACACAAGTTCCCGCCTAGAAAACATTAATTAAAAAGCTGAAAAAAAATGAAAAGGCGTGTTTAAGACCTCCAAATCCATTTAAAATAATGATATCACGGAAATATGAAACCAATGGCAATAAGCACATTTTGCTAACGCTCAGTTGAATACATAAAAATGTCAGCACCAAATTAATTATACTAATTCAGGTTCCCAATACACTATTTTTTCTATATAATTTCAATTTGGATTGAAATCCTTTTGTTTCTTCGACTCATCTCATCAAAGATTTATACTTACAAAATTTGTAATTAGTAGCATTTGAACTTGAACAATTTGTAATTTCGTGAATCCGTATTAAAATTTTTTTTTTTTTTTATATTGGAAGCATTAACAGTTGGACATTTATGAGCCGAAATTACTTAAAATCGACAAATTTCAAATTCAGTTAGTTTTTTCCTTCCATTTTGTTGAATGTTCATATTTTTTGGTCGGAAGTTCATCCTCTTAGGTTGAAAATTCGTCTTTTACGGTAGAGAAGTCATCTCATTTGTTCAAAAATAAGCTTTTCTTTTGTAGGTTAAAAATTCAACTATTTGGCTAAAAATGTAATTGCTTTATTAAAAATTCGTCTCTTTTTCTTGAAAGTTCTGAAATATGTATTTAGTTTAAAATTATTATTTTTTAAGTCTACTACTTCTTTGCAATTTATTTAAAATCATTATCTATTATCGTGAAGAGCTGTTTCGAGAGCATTTTGGCCTGTGAAGTCTTACTTATTAAAAAATTATTAATTTCATATTCAGATTATACAGAGTCTCATAGCATTCATTGTTGAGTAATTTCCAGTTTAAAATTGTACAATGAATCTTCCTGCAGTTCAAAATTAATTAAAAATATATACTTCTCTCATTTGCAAATAATCCAAGTTGATTGGTAACCATGTATAAGTCCATGAATATTGTTCCAACTACGATTTGCAATATGAATGATAATTTTGTTTCAATAATATATTATTTCCAATATACATGAATGGACATTTCAGCACTTTTTCCAGTTGGCAAAATCATCAGTAAAAAATGTCGATCATTTGAACGTTCAGAACTTCAAGCCCATAAGTACTAAACAATTGCGAAAAAGGATAAAAAATGGAGCCTAGTTTTTTTCCCTGAAAATGACACGCCAGCGCGAATGGCAGTCGCTTGTTACGCGTGATCTGAATTTTTTTCCTAATGCCAGTCATAGAGAATGTACGTAGGAAGGACTCAGGCGTAAGCAACTGGTTTTTTTTTGTCAGCTGAAAGTTTTATTTCGCACGATTGTACAACTTGTACAACTGTACAATAGACCAGATGTTTGTCAGGCGCTTGCACTTTGCAGGCAGGTCGTCTCCTCGGCTTTCGGAGCAAGAGCAAATGCAGGATGGGAATCGTTCTTTACTCGCGATTTCCAGACAGCAGACTTCCACACGTAGCATGTGTTGCATTACGTACATGTAAGTGCACATACGCTCTTTAGAGTACGTTCGCTGCCTCCGTAACGGACCGACCAGCAATCCATCGTTCCCTCTCAGTGACGGATATACGAAGGGGGAATTCCTCTTTGTTCATCACGTGTTCCATGTTCACAGTCTCGGGGCTCCAGTGGAAGTATCGACTCTAATTTCCAACCAGCACCATCTCCGCTTCAATATCTGCGTTTTATTACATTAAATTACCCTCTTGTAACAATTTTGAGGGGAAGGACTTAGGTCTTTGATTATTATTAATAGTCAGGAGGAAATTAGGGAGTTTTGATCATGAAGTTTTGCGACCACCTTGATATAATATTCTTGTTCGTCATTTATTTGCCTTTTATTTCTATTTTTGGCAATTTAACTATTTTGGCAGGAAATTGGAGGTTCATATATGTGCTTTAAAGTTCAGTTTTTTAATTAAACATGTAAATTTTCCTTTTTGATTTCATATTTGATAGTTTTTTACTTGAAAATTCGCCTTTTTGGATACAAAAGTCGTCTTTTGGTTTGGAAATTAAAATGTTTGAATTAACTCTTTTTTTTCTTAACTGGTAAATCATAAAGTCTTTTTTCTGGTTGACAATGTAACTATTTTGGTAGCACAATAATAACTTTTTATTGTTTGAAATTCAGCTAAAATCTAGCATGGTTGAATGTTCAATTATTTTGTTAAAAATTCTTATTTTTTCTTGATTTCAACTGTTTTTTATTTAAAACTAAAATCTTTTTCAGTTGCACTATCAACTGTTACATTTTTTGTTGAAAATTGGACTATTTGATTGAAGCTTGAATCTTTTTATTATTAAAATTATTTTCATTATTGACAATTGATATTTTTCAATTGAAAATTCAACTATTTGGGTAAAAATTTAACTAATGTAATCAAAACTTTTTATTTTTTTATTTAAGTTTCATCTCAACTATTTGGTAGAGAATGTAACTATATTTGCTTCAAAATCTATCTTTGGTCGAAAATTCAACTGTTCTGTTGAAAATAAGTGCTTTTGGATTGAATATTCATCTTTGATGGTAGAAAAGTCATCTCTTTTGGTACTAAATCTTACATTCATTTTGTCATTTCCTATGAGCTCTGGAACTTCAGGACTTTTCTCGACACAAAGTTGTCAGTCTGATCATTGATGTAAGCCGATTTGACCTTATTCTCTTCGAATTTTTTTGGATTTTCAATAAGACCTCCGAGCACTTGGCAAGATTATTGTTTGCAAATATGCACACTTTGCCTTTATCTTAAAAGCTGGTCACGACGGCTGTTTCTCTTATTTTTTAAAATATTTTGTAAAAGCTATTCCAAATTAGAATTATTTCATTTTTGGATACTTGTCGAATTATTCGAATATATAATATTATTAAAATATTACGCATGACCCAGTTAAATTCTGTAAGACATTATTTTCAAACTATTCAAATGATAGGCTTTCTAAAGATAGTTGCTACCCTGCACTTATTTTGGTTTGATTTTAAGAAAAATGTAATATGCAAACATACGGAAATACATTTTAAATGTCAGCTAATTTTTAGATTTTAAGCAAGTTGATTTTGAATTTTATTTTAAACTAGAGTTGCTAGAGTTTCAAAAAAGAAAACGGTGTAAAACTTATCTCTTAATTAAATGACTGATGGTAGTTATTCATCTTTCAACTACCACTCTTAAGTCAGTATAACGGCTGTAATTACTATTATGAGATTGAAAAAAATTCTCGGTGGAATGCGCTTCTCGCGGTGTAAACGTATTTTGCCTCGTTCTCCATGAACCAGGTGCGCTTTGCCCCAGTGAACGCTAAATCTCAGCCAATGAAATTAGGCCGTGATCTGCCCTCTTGCATGAAGTTAATTCTTTTCCTATCCAAGAAACCCACTTGCCTTTATTAAGTTTTCTTCTTAATAGTTTTAAAATGATCACTAAAAGTTTCAAGTTAAAAAAAGTTACTCTACCGATTTCGATCTTCATATTCTAGAGTTTTTACACTCTAATTAATTTCAAACTTAACTTCCATTGATGTATATTAGTATCTAATTAAACTAATTAAAACTTAAAATTAAATTTTTATTATAATAATGTCTAGGTCGGATAATAATAATATAAGTTAATGCATAGCACAGACATAAACTACTTTTCCTTCCATTACAAGTGTAGTGCAACACTTATTTGCACATTGCAGAGAAAAATATCTCAAGGTCCCCGTGAAACTATAATAAAATTTCTTAACTTTTATAAACGCCGCAGAGAATTTATCTCGAGAAACTGTCGATTTGTAACAGGTTCTCTAATCATTCAATATACGGGATGTCGGGAATAACGACTTCAAGATTCTTTTCCAATCCTTTTTAGTGTGGACTCTGAACGATACAGTTCATTATTCTCAATACCTTCCCCCTAATCCTACCATTAAACGGCTTATCCGTATTCGAAATAGGATTTCCAAATCTACTTTATGTCTAACTGATATTTTCCCTTTTCTCTAAGTTGCAGTCAAGATTGTGTTTATTATTTAAAACTTGGTGTCTTCAATGCAGTTTTTAAACATAATTTTACATGAAAATCCTGCAATTCGAATTTCCCACCACAATCACCTCGACATGAGGTTAACTTTGGCGCGAAATTTAAATTTTAACGTATTTTGTTTTAATTTACAGTGCAAAGACTGAGCCTACCTGGAAGCGCTTACGGAGCACCTCCCCCGAAACCCCTCCAGCCAAAATCACTCGCCTAACCTCTCCCTTATCCTCCTTGTCCTCCTCCGATCCCTCTCCTTCCGCAAAATCCACTAAAACCTCGTCCCATCGCATCCGCGACCTCGACATAAATAAATCAGCCATGGACGGTATGGATAACAACAAGCCTGTGTTGAACGATGACCCATCGGTCACGTTGACGATTCGCCTCATTATGCAGGGCAAGGTAAGCTCATCTAACCTTTTTCTTTTTTTTTATCACCCCCAAGTGAACGCAAGTGTGGTGCAAATTATAAATACGCAAAGGCAAATTAATCACGGATCATCTTGACAAAAGACCCTCTTTCTTCTCATTTTAGATTTCATGTTTAAACCTAAAATAAAATTCAGTTAATCTATGCATGAAATCTAGTTGAAATGTTGGCTTTCTTCGTCGAAGATTAACTTTTTTGTTGAAAACTCATCTTGTTTTTCTGGTAAAAAGTTCATATTTTTTGGTTAAAAATGGAACTGTTTGGTTGACGAATAATCTGTTTTGGTTGAGGATTCATTCATTTTGTTGAAAATTCTTTTTTTTTTTCTTGAAAAGTAAAGGTTTCATCTGAAAATTAAATCATCCCTTTTTTTATTGAAAATTTATCTTTTTATTAGAAAATCAAACTGTTTGGTTGAGAATTCATGTATTTTGTCAAAAATTCGTGTTTTTAGTAGAAAATTATTCTTTCCAGTGGAAAATTGATCTTTTTATTTAACCCTCCGTCTACAGCCCCGCACTGAAATATATCGTCACGGAAAGAGTTTTATCAAAATTTTTTTTAAACAATTTGATCATGTAGTAGATGCTTTAAGGAGTAACCCAGAATTGTATCCGTTTTTTTTAAAGCCAGAAACAGTTTAAAAACTGACTCGGACATAAAAGACCCTGGCTGTAAACGGCAAGTGAAAAAAGAAGTCTGTAAACGGAGGGTTACAAATTTATTCATTTTGTTGAAATTGCAATATTTTTACTTTTAAATATTAGGAATTTAAAGCGATTCATATTGAATCCAATATGGTACCCACATGTATTTTATTTAGAAGAATTTATTTTCCTATTATTCCCCTATTTTCGTGAAAAAAGTCCAATTTACCCAGTTTTGCGAGCATTTCAGGCTGTAAAGTCTGCAAAATTAAAATCATTTTAATTTATTATTTTCTGGTTTTCTAGTTTCTATTGTAATGCATCGAAATATAAATATGACAGTTAAGTGTTAAAGGTTTATTTAGTATGTTAAAAAGTGAATTACAATTTGTCAGAACAATACTTGTAAGATTCATTCTAGCAATTGTTTCCTCACTTTTGATCCCGAAATCCAGGCATAGAATTTCATCTAATCTAGTTAAGGCAATTCGATGAATAAAACGTGTAATGGAATCGACATTTTTTGGTAGACAAGTGTTTCTATTCATATCACAGGCCTCTTTGTCACTGTTAGCATAAATGTTATACTTTTTTCAAGCACATTAGTCTGTGGCAGCCTAGTAGATTCCATTCGGATCAGTAAATGTAAATATGTGACACATTCATTTTTCATAAGGTTACTAATTGGCGTAGATTAGCTACTGTAGATCGCTAACTAAATGAGATCAAAATTAAAGAACCTATTTAGAATTTTCTTGTACCTGGATTTTAACTAAGTCTATTCGCTTCAGCATTGAGTAAAATGCTCGTCGTTTAAATTACTGGTATTCATAATCCTCCAATTGTTATTATCTTCTGAATTTGGTATTCAAATATCAGTTTATTATTAGTTAATATCGGCTAAATGCAAATGATACAGATATGCTGGGGCTCTCGGTTATCTGAAAATCGATACGACTTTCAAATTGTAGACAAAATAATTAGACTTGCAATGGCAAACCTTATTTTTAATTCCTTTATAATGCGGAATATTAATTTACCTTGCACGCAGTAATTGCCATTCAGCCTCGAAATTCAATACCGTCAGAGATGAAAATGTGACCCGACAGGTTTCAGTGAAAATCTACGACAGTTTGCCACATGAATGAAATAATGTCAAGTAAAATTTTCCATCCTTAGATATAATATGAAGCCTGAATTTTCGATCAAGGTATGAAACCCCCCACGTAACAGAATACGTCACACTTGCTTATCTTTCGATTCCTATAAAATTGAATCCTTTGGGAGATAGATGCGTTTCGTGATAGGTGAAGACGTCTAGGTGTGCAAATGGTAAAATATAGTCTTTCAGAGTTTAATATCCTCTGCCTATCATTTTTTCGATTTCATCTCGAAAGGACGGACTAAAGTCGATGGCATCGAAAAGTACAAAATAAACCGGGTGATTCAGAAGCAAGTTCCTTTTGGCACGCATTCGTAGCAACGGATTTATTATTGACTCGGGTCATGGATACACGACGTTCCATACCTGCGTTCTGTGTGGAGAAAAACCTCACCGCTAACATCTTCCGGGTATCACCGTTCCTTGCGAGGAATTAAACGTAACTTTATACGTATTATAGATTAGAATATCCTCCACTTATTTCTGTATCGAGTAACTTCTTCAATGATGCCCAGATTTCAAGGGAATATTCAATTTAGTAGTGATGAACAGCTGCATAATTTTTTGTAATCGTGCTCCTAACTTTTAAAGTGGAAGATTTGAAAGTTTAAATTTCCCGCCAGAATGACCTTAGAATAAGAAGTTATGTTTAAGTGTGGCTTTGCTACTTTCTGGCGCAAAATTTAAGTTGAATTAGTTTACAAGACTCTTAATTTTTAATTTACCGCCTGGAACCTTGCACATTTTAAAATATACAGTTTTAAGACTTTTTCAGAATTGTTCAACCTTGGTGGTAAATTTGTAATTCTTCACTTTACTTGATATTGTACAATTCTGTGCACTTGAATAAAAGTTAAAATATCTTCAGTTTTACATGACTAACTTTACAGCTTTGTAGGGCAAAATTTAGATTACATTTTTTTTTAAATTTATTTAAGATAGTGCTTGCTGAAAGGAAGTGCAGTAATAAAAAGTTCGGAAAATCTCTGACAGAATCGAGATTGAAAAAACTGTGCTCCGATTCAGAGAGAAAGATCACAATCGCACTTTCAAGGTTGTAAAAGTAAATTGAATGCACTGGCGACGTGACGTGTCAAGTCCTAAAGTCAAAAAGGGTCGGATAGAGATCCACTTAGCATCTTATCTGAATCAAATCGTTTTAACTTTTTATTGCTGTCAGGATTGGAAAGTTTTATTTCCGTATGTCGTTAATTTTTCTCACTGTAACTTCATTAGTCAAAGATTATGAAAAAAAATCTTGCAAGTGTCAGGGAATATCTATCAGAGGCTCTTTAAATAACTCCCACGGAAATTTTGTTCGTATAATTTAAATTTGAAATGTTTTCATTCCATTTGTGAAGGATTCTATGTTAAAACTGTTTCTGCCGTGCAAATGAAATAAAGCTTATATAAAGATTAGTAAAAATGACAGATGACTTCTCCGAACGGCAGATACGCCTTATTTCATTTGCACGGCACAGTTGCTACTACCTATCGATTATATTTTTATTAGAAAATTGTATTATTTGGTGAAAAATTCAACTTTTTTTATTCGTATTTTTAAATTTAAATATTCATCTGTTTTCTAATCTTTTTTAGATAAAAACTTTTAAAGTAATATTTCCATTTTTTTCTGGAGAATTTATGTTTTCGGGTCGAAAATTCAACTGTTATACTGTAATGGGTCATATTATACTGCTTGGAACGGGTTACTTTTTAGTAACTTAGTTACTTTTTTGATCCGCAGTTACTAACATTTTACTTAGTTTATGAAAATGTTACTTTTGGTTACATTTTTTGTCCGAAATAACGAAATAAATTAATTCATTAATCCAATTATTAGAAAACTTGTGGAAAATTTAAATTTTATCAGTAAATTTGGCACTTAGAGCCGGAAAATCAGGGAATAACAATAAAATAATAACTAGTTCGTATGTACACAGTATCAAAAGGGCTATCAATTGAATTATTATGAATCCTGATAAAAATGTCAAATTTAGCCAAAATTGCTCATTTTTATTTTAAAATTCAAATCTTTCTTGTTGAAATTTCGAACTGTTTATTATATTTTTTGATGAGAATGTTAAAATTCGGTTAGAAGTTGAACAACTTTTCATACAACTTTATTTTTGGTTGAAAAATCATACTTTTAGTGATTGAAAATCACCCTTTTATTTAAAAATACATAATTTTATTTGAATATTCATATTTTTGGTTAGAAATGTATTTATTTTGTTGAAAATTCAACTATTTGGTTGACAGATAACTTATTTGTCAAAAAGCCACAATTCCTGGTTGAAAATTCAACTGTTTTATTAACATTGTTTTTTTTTCTTAAAAACTCCACAATTTGGTTGAAAAATGAACTATTTTGTTGAGAAATCGTCTTCTTTTAATGAATTCTACTGTTTTTTATGTTAAATTAAAATCATTTTTGGTTATTATATCAACTATTACATTTTTCGTTAACAATTAACATTTATAGTCAGATAAATTCAACCATTTTGTTGAAAGTTGAACTTCGGTGGAAACTTCGTCTTTTTTGGTCACATTATTGTTCCTTTTCGCTTAATTTGTTCAGAGAAGTATGGTTACTATTTTTTGAAGCTTGAGCAGTTCCCAGCCTTGTTAAATACAGAAAAATCGTCTTTTTACTTGAAGTTCAACTATTTGGATGCATTTTTGTTTCTTTTTTGACTGAAACATCTGAGAATGTTGAAAATTCATCCTTTTTGGTGGATGCTTCATCGTTTCAGTTGAAAATTCATTTCTTGATTAAAAATTCAATTATTTTGTTGAAACTTCGACCTTTTTGGTTGAAAAATTATCTTTTTAGTTTCAAAATTCATCTCTTCTGGTATAAATTGATGCTTTTTGGTTAAAATATTAACTATTACATGTTTTGTTGAAAATTCAATCATTTTGTTAAAAAGTATTCTTTTTTGGTCGAAATTTCAACTGTTTTCTTGCGCATTCGTCTATTTAAAAGAAAATTTAAAAATTGGTTGGAAAAACCCAGGGAATTTTGAAAATTATATTTTTCGGCCACACTTTTATTGGATTTTGGTGGATTTTTCAACAACAAAAATGTATCTGTTTTTGTTATTTGTTATCATTGTAAGCCCAGATCCTGAATTTAAATGTATTTACAACAATGAAAATCTGATTATGAGTAAAAAGGGACAGATTTAGGAAACATATGTACTTTATGGTACCTGAAAAAATAGGGGGAAGGGGACCAGGTCCTTAAACCTAGAAGTAACTAGAGATTTGTGAAGCCCCATCGTTGTCGGTAGAGCGTAAAAACGTGGCTATAATGAGATTTGACATGGAAGCACTTCACACGACACATAACCAGGGAGGGGTGGAAAAAAGAGGGACAGAGGCAGAAGATCGAAAAGGGGTGAAAAAAAATGAAAGAGGGTGAGAAACCCTCTAACTCCTCTGACGGCCGCACGTGGTAGGATGACGGAATAAAGGAGGGAGTAGAGGTAAAACGAGGCGAAGGGGTTTTGTGGTGCAAGAGTATCATTGAGATGTGCATATACGTGCAATAATCTCGGTGCCACACTTTAGCACGGATACTTATGCACACGTCTAGTAAGGACGTGTCGGATGTCACGTGTTTCCCTGAACATTCTGCTCGTGACATCGGTTTCGCCTCTAATTTCCGCCTAGGGCTCTGGGATGAATCTTTGATTATAATCCTAGATTCCCATTTCCACGTAAGTTCTAGTTTTCGAATTTGATGTTCCAATCCAGACCTTCTAATCTAGAAGATGGGTTACGCACAATTACATAACAAAAATGGAATTAGCTTTCATCGAATTAAATGTATTCAAATTTCCCGCCTTAGAGTTCGGAATTAAAAGCTAAGTTGTGACATGCTGGCAAGATGACCACACACTGAGGGCCAATCAGTAATACCAATTGCATAGGGTGAAAGTCGCTTTTTAAAATACATACAAAGATCACTTTAGTCACTGATTCCAAGGAATTACAACAAGGCAATTTGAATGTACCTGAAGTTCAGAACGTTCAAATGAACGAAACATTTTTTCCCAGTTTTATTTTATCAACAAATATTGTTCGAACTACAAATAACATAAAGCATTTGAAGTTTATTTTGTAATCTGTTATTTGTAATATAAAATTAATCATAATTTCTGCTCTGTTTCTAGTTTACAAAGCCGTCAGTAAAAATTTCGTTCATTTGAACGTTCAGAACTTTAAGCACATGCAATTTGAAAAATTAAAAAAAGTGTTGAAATTCATTGAATTCAATGGATCTGTTCTGGATTTTCAATTTTTTAATTCACCCTAAAAACTTTTAAATTCAACTTGGCGTTTTTCTTTAAATCTTTATAGCTTTTGACCTTATTGAAATAGGTACATATTTAAGTTTTATTTCCGATTGGTGAGATAAATAGTTCATTCCCGCCTGAATTTTGAAAACATTTATAGTGGATTTTATGGAAAAACCTATTTTCTTATTTTATCCATTTTTTTAAAATTTTTACTTATATACAAAAGACATTCTATAAGGTTTATGTAAGTCAGATCATGTTCGTAGACACCAGATAAAAAAAAATCTCGCGAATGATACAAGATATCATAAAACAGTAGATGCATTTTTTATAGAACTTTTTAAAATTAGCAAACTTTTTTTTTAGCATTTTGTTAAATATGTCGTTTTTGTTGGAAAAAAAATAATGTGAGCAATTAAATGTATTGATTGCCGTAAAAAAAGGCTTGTGACTTATATGTCGAAAGCAGGTAAAAAAGTAACGATTATTGTAGTTACTGCTACTGAAGAAAATGTAACTAGTTACCCATTTGTTACTTATTTGCAAAAATAATTTCGTTACCAACAAAAATATTTTACCATAAGTGTATTTGGATATTCTTTTTTATTTTTTTAAAGATTATTACCTACCTTGATATTAGGTATTTTCACTTTAGCCACCAGCTAACTTCACTTAATTAATTATTTTTTGTCTGCTTATTTAATTTAAATACAGAAAATGTTCATTCATGGCTGTAAAAAAATGCGAAATTCTGTTGCGAATAGTGTTGTTGTTTTTCACGCTTAAAAGGTTACAAGAGAGAGAGCACCTCGTTTTCAGAATTGTGAAATGATTATTTCATAGACATCATTTCATTTCCTTAATTTTATATCATGACTTACTAATAGTAAAAGCGTGTCATTTGCCTAAACAGGTTACTGCGATAGCGAATACTGAATATAAAACATTTAATACTTATTTTTCTTATAAAATTAAGATCTTCTTAAAGTAAGGACAATTTTATAAAGATAATTGCATCAGAAATGGAATTTTATATTTTGTCTCCGGCAATCTCTCGGCAATAAAGATCTCATTTCTTTATAAGAAGCTCGAATTTAAACGACTTTAGTGGTTCAAGGATGATATAAAGCAGGAAGAATGGAGGAAAACGTCTGATTAGAGATTTCTTAGAAGGATGGAGAGAATCGAGAGTAGTTCAAAGTCCTTTTCATTATAATTGGCCCTTTTTCCTTGAGAATGACGAAGGAATATGTATCTGCTTTCCTCCCTCACTCGGAAATATTACTTGAGCAGATTGTGCTCTTAGGCGAGCTTTTATCGAAATTTACAAGTCGGGACAGCTCTCCTACAATCTCTGTGTGGATAAATTTCAATATTTCCATCCGCAAATTGTTATACCTAGCTGGAAAGCAAATCATAGCCTAGAGAGCTGTTAATCAAAATATTATTAAACTCGTCTAATTCAGAATATATCGCAGGTGGAAATTATTGTATAACTCCGAAATGTTCGCAGAAAAAAAAGCAATTTAGATGTCAAATGAATCAAACCAGTCAGATTTAGATGCTTTCCATTTTACAAAATTGAATCGTCAAATGTGTGTGCTTCCAGATTTATATTGTTAAATTTTGGCGGAGGGTCGGAATTGTTTTAGCCGCAACTATTAAACTTCTGGTGGAAAATTATCCTCTGGTTTGATTGTTCGAGGTTTATCATGAATAATTTGAGGGAAATTAATCATGCATCATGATGAAATGTACTGTTTGCGCGAGTGGACAGATTCTGTTAGTAATATTCTAGTGCGCAATAGGTTATTGCATTGACATAACAGAGAGCTATGAGCTTGCGGATTCAAAAGATCAATTCAATTTTGATTTAGAGTTCCTTTAAATCCTATTAGGATTTAGTACATGTAACCCCTTTTGCCGTTGTTCTCCTTATTCTAAGCTCTGGAGTCTAAAGGCTTACGCATTACCTTCTGATTGGAATTTTTATTTCCATCAATCGTCTAATAAGTTACATCTAGTAAAAAATAAATTTACATCATTTTTGTAGTTTTAGATCAAAGTTGATCCATTAAAGCTTGAAGGATTTAGATTGCCAAATAGAAAATGTATAGATTTAAAGTTGAAGATCCTAATTTGACGTCTTTTTAGTTCAAGTATTTGAACTCTCTGCGCTTCATATTTAAAAAGTGTCAAATTTGATTGCTTCTAAATTAATTTTATTTATATTTTTTTATTGTAAGGCTCGCCAATTTTCAAAATCGAAATTCTTTTCCAATTTCGATGCATAAAAATTTATATTCCAGGGATCACAGTCTTTCCTCCATTCCCTGCGTTTTCCCTTTTCTCTTTAAATGTGCTAGTTTGAATTGTAAAAATCCAACTTACATTTGCTTGGAATTTACTGAAGTGCTAAAGAATCACATATTTACTCAGCAAACGTAAATATGTAATTTATAACTAAGCCTATTTACTAAATTTCAAGCAAATGCAAATCAAAATTTCACGCTTAGAACTCTTGTTCAAATCAAAAATATTCTCGATTACGAGACCGATTTTAAACATATAAAAATTGCTTATTTAGCTAATTTTATTTTTTGTCGGACTTTATGTCGCCCTAAATGGATTTCCAACGACCTAACAAGGAGATGATCAGAGTTGGAATTTGTTTTTTAGTCTTATAAATACCCCACTGAGGATCTGTTGGATGACTTAAATTTCCAAATATTATTTGCCACTGGCAACCCGTTGTCGAAAAAATCAACTTTTGTCTCATTTTTTTATGGATTGATATGTTCATTTATTAAATTCACTTTTCTTTAATTTGAGACAATAGAATTTTCAAATGTTGAAAATTTAATGATGAATTATATTCAATTTTCAACTGTTGGAAACTATAGAAAATTGAATTTTCAACCATTGAAAATTTATAGTTGAGTTTATAACAGTTGAACATTATTTTCTTGAAAATGAAAGAAAATTGCACATTGAGTTTTTAACAGTGGCATTTACAACTGTAGAATTTTCTTCAATTTCCAGGTTTTGAATTCAACGTGACAATTTAATAAATAAACATTTCAATCTATAAAACGTTTATTGATCATCTCCTCGTAACTACATCCATTTTGTAAAAAAAAAAAATAATGTCAGAAGTCATTAAAAAATCATTTAATATTATTTAAAAATACATTTTCTATATATAACCTTCAAACTTTTTGTGATTACAAATTTTAAGATTTTTTAATTCGGAAACTTAAAAATCGAACACTTTTTCAATTTTAGAACTAAAAGTTATATAAACTAGAAGCGGACATTATTCTGTATTAAATTTAAAGAATTTTTTGATGATAGACGCTTAAAAATCTGCATTCCCATTCCGGGTATTTTTTAATGCGAAGTATTTTTAGACTCATTAAAATTCATAATATGTGAAATTTGAAGGCTTTGGAATTTGGCTATAATATTGATCAGGTTTCTGATATGTTTTTCAATTCGGAACTTTTTAATTTGATCCTATTTTAATTCCACATTTTTTGTCAATCGGAAGCAATAAAAATCAAATCTTTTTGATTAAAAGACTAGTAAATAGATTCGTTACAGACCTGGAAACTTTCATGCTTTTGAAATCAAAGGCGTGTTAATTTGGGACAATTGCAATTTCCAGTCGAAAGTTTACACGGTGTTAACTTTTAAAGCTGTTCAATCAGAATGCTTTTAAATTTGAAGAATTTTCAGTTTAAATTGTTCTCTATTCTTAAGCTTGTTAATTTAATTATTATAAGGAGAATTTTTTAAATATTCGTTCTACAAATTTAATGGACTATCTTTCATAGTCAGGCATGGGGAATTTTCTAAGAAATATTGCCTACAAAATTAAAACATAACAATGCAAATTTCAAAACAATGATAGACATTTTCTTTTTAACACTTTGCAAAAAAAAAAATTATTTTGGCGAAATAAAATTTAATAGTTTAACTTCAGCCGATACATTTTTGTTTAGTGTAGACTTTTGTCTTAAAGGAAATGTTTCTTAAATTATCTGAATGTTGAATGCTTAATTCAGAATAAATAGATCCTAACTTCTAAGCCATTTTATTTTGTCATTTCAGGTAGGCTGAGCTCGATTAAATTTTGGTTGGAAAACTGCAAAGAGGCAATTTAAATAAGCAAATCCCTCTTATTTACCCTCGGAATTTAGGGATGGGGAGGGGACTGGGAGGGGGATTAATACGTCTGGCCGAGTTTTTGGCCAGAAGTATTATGTCTGAGGGGAGAGACTCTGGACCCTGGCCAGGCTCGATTCGAATCGCTATTCTGTTATCGTTTCAATTACGAAAATGTTGGAAATTCGTACGATCTCTCGTCAGTATATTGTGATCATGTCAATGGGAAGTTTTCGAAACTTGTGGGAAACGCAGACGGATTAACGAACCGATTCTTTCAATTTTTCTTCTTTTTATCTAACTTCCACTGGACGAATTTATTTTAATCCTTGATTTATAGGATTATCGATTCTTCAAAGTTTTCTCAAATTACCGCAGTAATTTATTTCCTTGTATAGTAGCTTTTTTATTTTAATTTCTTTTAGAGTTCGGACAATTAATTAAATTTTTATTGGAACTGAAATCGTATGCATAGCTCCAGACATCAATATGGTTTCAATTATCACGGCTATAATTAATAATTTGATGAGCAACTGATTCGATTAATTGTTCATCTGCATAATCCAAATTCCTATCAAACAAAGAGCGATAGGCGTAGGAAAATATATTTAATTCAGTGACGGAGTAGAAATGGGAAAATCAGGAATCTGTCCAAAGTGATATTCATTCCCAAGAGATTTCAAAGTGGAATTCGTTTAATTCAGCCTCTTGTGTTTTCTCTATATATGAATGGAATCTGAAACGAGATCTCTATTACCATTTTTCTCGGCTTTTTACCTTCAAACAATGAATCTTGAATATTTGTAAATCTTCTTATGTGTGAGAAAACTAAAAATTTAATATAAATATAGAAATGACTAGGTAATTTTTCCAGGCTATCATAAATAGCCGTAGCTTATCCCAAAGATATTTTGCCAGTACAGGGTCAGTTATTTTGTACTAATATTTTTTTATTAGTCGCGACTATTCGCAGTCTCCTGAATCCCAGTGGTCTGGGCCGTGGTTGAATTATGGCTAACAGCCAACCGGTCACCCCCTCTTGAGAAATCGAGTTTTAACTTGTTCGTCATAATCCAAAACTGGTCATGTTTCCTTCAGAATTGTTGCAGCAAAATTTCATCTACTAGGCTCAGTTTAAATTCAAGCAATCTTTTCAAATTGATGATATGTTTCCAGATTAAGTTTAAATCGTTTTGGTAGCAGAAATAATTACTCTCTAAGGAAACTCGAATCTGCAAGAATAACATCGCGATCTCGTAAATTTGCTAGGTAAAATAGTCGTAGTGTAACTTGATAATTGGACTCGGGCCAGCATCTTTCCTTCGTTACTTAGGCGTCTTCTTGTTTCGACTAAATTTGTTCTCGGTAGACGTTGCGGACGCCGATCTTTGTCCAAAGATACATTTGATAATTGCGAATCTTTCCCACAGAATGGTTCATCAGTTCTAAATTGTTTTGTCCTATTTTTTATCAAAATATAGTCTAACAGTATTCCATGAATAATAGTAAATCAATTTTAAATGGAGAAACGGAAATATTGCAATTTAAATTTCCCGCTCTAATGGTCTTTAAATTTGAGGTTATGTTTAAGTTTGGCGTTTAGATTTTAATGAAATTGTGGTGCAAAATTTAAATTGAACTCTTTTCTTTTTCACTTTTAACAATAATTATGTGTAAAATTTTTTTTTTTTTTTTTATAAATGTGGGATAGCATATTTCAAGTGTCTACTTTGTGCTTTTTAACCACTAACGGTTCTAAATACAAAATATTTCCTTTTCACCACTGCCATTTTTGAACTTATTAAATTTAATAAGCTTGTAATTTCTTTCTATCAGTGTCAATTAAAGTCAGGGGTTTTGAAAAAAATCGTGCTAAAGTCAGCGAATTTCTATAAGAAGCACTTTAAATAACTGTCAAGGATGATGGACTTGAAATTCTTAAATTAAAATTAAAAATTATTTTATTTCATTTATAAAAAATTTGATGTTGAAAATTTAACAAGATTCAGATTCTCGTTTTTGAATATTAAAGCTCATGAAAAATTAAAAATTGGTCAGAGGAGTTTTAAAATTGAAGTTTTTTGGGCCACCCCCTGAAATAATTTTTACTGACGATTATACTTTTAGGAAAAAAATGTATTATTTGCCAGACAATTCTACAATTTTGTTTCAGTCATCCTTTTTGGTTGAAATTTCCTCTTTTAAATTACATTAAATTTTGTGTTGAAGATTCATATTTGCTGGCTGAATATTAAACTATTTCGCAGAAAAATCCTCTTTTGCCTTGAAAGTTTAACCATTTGGATGAACTTTTTTTTCTATTTTGACTGAAAATTATGTGTTGGTTGAAAATTTGTCTTTTTGGTTGGAAAATGCAACTTCGGGGCTGAAGGTTGAACTACTTTGTTAAAAATTATTATTTTTCGTTGGAGATTCATCTCTTTGGTTGAAAATTAAACTGTTTTGTAAAAAAGTCGTCTTTTTGGTTGAAAATTTGTCTTTATTTGTTAAAAGTTTAACTACTTTTCCATCTTTTGTTAAAAATGTATCTTTTTTAGGTGAAAATTCAACTGATTTTTTTGAAATTCATGTCTTTTGTTGAACATTTGCCTTTTTTGGTAGAAAATTAACAGGGATGCCAGTCCGTCCCCTTTTTTCCCCTAATCCCCTTATTCCCCCTTTTCTTAAATTATCACATAGTTTTAAGAAATTCAAAAACAAGCGCCACAATTAATATGCGCGGGCGCAATGAAATTCGCATTTATCTTATTGGATGTGATATATTCCCGTGAACTTTTTAGAACTGTGATTGGTTATTTTAATAAGGATTAATTATGATTGGTTTCCAACGTGTGTCTGCGGGAATATTGCGGAAAATATATATAAGGACAAAGAAGTCTCGAAAAAAATATTAGAGCTTAAATTGCAATGGAAGAACGAGTATTGGATGTGTTTTAGATTTTAAGCTAAGTGACAATAGATAAATAGTTAAAGATGTGATCTACACTGTAAAAATTTTCGGAAATTTTCCCACTATTTTTTTAGGTAAAATTTCCAACTTTGGGTAGGAATAGTATATCGCGTGAAGAGGATCGAAATCGTTGCCTCGGCCCGAGTCATGAATACAATTTTTCATCATATCAATTGAACCGCTGGCGATCAAAAGGGGATACGCCCGAAACGCCGTCGTTTTAGTTGGCCCCTGGGTCATATTTTTTTCAGGTAAAATTTTAATTTTCTAATAACATATCCCAATAGGAAATTTTATTGCGCATATTTTAAGTCTTATAAATAAATGTGATAACTTTATTAGTTTTCGAAATAATCAAGAAAATGTTACTTTTTTCTGCAATCGCAAAATACGATTTTTTTGTGTTGAATTCGCCACAAGTTCTACAATAATAGGAATTTTGTAATAAAAATTTCAGAAAATATGCACTATCATATAACGAAACTAACGTTATTTATAGAATTTCAATTAATTGTCACTAAAAATTTATAACGATTTTTATTCTTCTCATTGCGTAAATTACATATTGAAAGTTTCAAACGCTTCGGGAGTCGAACGAATTTTCAGAAAATTGAAATTAACGATCACCTAAACTTTTGTTAGGATTCAAGGAAGTTTTTTGGAAAATATCAGGTAATTATGTTTTATAGTTATAAAGTCACAATTTATTTAAGATCTCTGCGCTGTCCCGTACGCGTGCTAGCTCGTCCTGCAATATCAACGTCTATATAACAGCGGACGATTGGAAGGTCAAGCCGGACGCCAAAACAAAAAAGCATATATTTATTTTGATTCTCTCCTAAGGAACATAATGCACAGAAGCATTATTGTAGAAAAGTGTTAGCATATAATATTCTGTTTAGGATAGTTTAAGTTTACTTAAGCTAAAAAGAACCTAAATATGGGTCGAGGCAGGAAAAGAAATAGGTGTGAAGAAAATTGGTTGAAGAATAAGAAAAAATGTTCCCGAAATAAGGTACTATTTAAAAGTATTAGAGAAAATTAAAAATGAACTTTTCTGATAATTTTATTATCCTATTATTATTTTTTATTTGATTTCTTAATAGCTTTTTCTACAAAATCTTGTATTTTAAAATTAGTTCGAATAGTCTAATCTAATATAATCTTTTACATTGAATTCTACTATTGAAAATGTAAAAAGTTTTAAATATCAAATTATCACGAAATTAATGGAGAGCATTCAATGAATAGACGTTTCTTTGAATCAAAAAGTTTACAAAACTTATGTTACATTGTAGGGAAAGGAATATATTACTAAATCTGAAACTATAAAGGACGGTGTAAAAGAAAAGTAAGTTTTAATTTTTATAATTTTTTATTCAAAAATAATAAACAAATGTAAATGATAATGTCTTCATTATTATTTTTGTGGCCGGCTAGACCTCCCAATCGTCCGCTGTTATACGTACGTTGATATTGCAGGACGAGCTAGCACGCGTACGGGACGGTGCTGAGATCTTAAATCAATTGTGGCTTTGAAACTATGAAACATAATTGCCTGATATTTTCCCAAAAACTTCCTTGAATCCTAACGAAAATTCAGGTGATGGTTAATTTTAATTTTTTGAAAATTCGTTCGACTCCCGAAGCGTTTGAATCTTTCAATATCTAATTTACGCCATGAGAAGAATAAAAATCGTTGTAAATTTTTAGTGAAAAATCATTGGAATTCTATGAATACCGTTCGTTTCTTTATATGATGGTGCATATTTTCTGAAATTTTTATTACACAATTCCTATTATTGTAGAACTTGTGGCGATTTGAACACAAAAAATTCGTATTTTGCGATTGCAGAAAAAAGTAACATTTTCTTGATTATTTCGAAAACTAATAAAGTTATCACATTTATGTATAGGACTAAAAATATGCGCAATAAAATTTTCTATTGGGATATGTTATTAAAAAATTAAAATTTGACCTGAAAAAAAATATGACCCAGGGGCCAACTAAAACGACGGCGTTTCGGGCGTATCCCCTTTTGATCGCCAGCGGTTCAATTGAGGTATAATGAAAAAATTATTTTCCTAAAAAAATTAGAAATTTTCCCAGTACTTTGGAAGAATTTCCTTTTCGAATAGAAATGTTTCGATCGGTTTGGTAAATTTTACATACATGTTTGGGAATGAAAAATTCCTACAATATTTGGGAAATTTTCCTAATTTATACTCAGAAAAATTCTCACTTCCACAGGAAATATTCTATTTGCCTTTGAGAAATTTGCACATTAAGTTTGGGAATAGAAAATACTATAATTTTTAGAAAATTATTCAACTTCAGGAGTAATTTTACTAAGCATTTTCTAGGAAAAATTTCTGGTATTGCATAGGAAACTTTGCAAATAATTACCAATATATTTGAAATTTTGTAATTACAATTCGTAAAAAGATTAAGTTATACAATATTTTTGAGTAAGGCAGAAATATTACGTACAGGTTTACTTTTCGCTACAAAAAATGCATGCAATAATTATTCAAAACTTTTTTCCAAAAAACCTTGCAGGTATTTCTTTCTACAACAAGATTTAGTGTCACATTAATTTAGAGTAAAATTATTTTTGACAATTACACAGGCTCCGTGTACCAATCGCCATAAAAAGATAGTATTTATTAATGTATTTTCACTTCCCTTACACTTAAAAAAAATCCCATTTTTTTAAATCCCCTTTTTCCCCTAAAATTGAACGACTGAACCGCTGGCATCCCTGAATTAATCTTTCTTGATTGAAAATTCGTCTTTTTGTTTGAGAACTGACATTTATTAGTTACAAATGGAACTGTTTAGCAAAAAATTAAACCAGTTTATTGAAAATTGTATTATTTTTTAAAAATTCAACTCTGATTGAAAGTTCAACTGTTTTTGTTTGAAAATTCAGCAATTTGGTTAAGAATTCGCCTATTTTGTTGAAAATTTAACTATATTGTTTAAAATGTCACAATTGTATTGTTTTTTTTTTCGTTTATGAAAGATACTATCTTCAAAATGTTGCACGATTAAAATGCTGATCTTTGAATATTAATGGTCAGATAAAATGAAAAATTGATCAGGCAAGTCAGGGAATTTTAAAAATGAAGTTTTTTGGCCATGCTGTATTCAGATTGTCAAAGTAGTCCAAATACTGTAAAATTAAAATCATATTTTTAATTCCACGCCAGAAACTCGTACCGCCACATTTAAGCCTAACCTCTAAAAGAGCAGAAATCGGGCGGGAAATTTAAATTCTTAAAGAAGATTTCCTTGGTTTAAATGATGCAAGTAATATTTGTATGTATATTTATATTCTCTACTTGAAATCTTCTTAACATTAATTTGTTAAAATGTTTTGAATCTTCGGCACATCCATAGAGAATGATGAATTCGACTTCCGGACAAGTTTTGATTGATAATCCAAAGTGAGGCTTTCGCTCTCTTTCAGGGATAGTATGGTTGGCACGTGTGTAGGTTTTAGGTGGAGATATATATTAGTCATTCACTGAAAGGTGCATAAATCTCTTGGTAAGCTCAGATTTTGACGGAGCCTCATCTTTATTATTATGATGTAGTAACGATAGGCATTCAAGCATTATATATATATTTATGCGAAATTCCTGCATAATAAACTGGAAGTTTAGTACCTTAGAAATTCTACGAAACTAGAAGCACTAAAAATACTACAACCGAATCTACACGTAGAAGCCACAAACTGTAGTTAATTCGTCTTCAAAGATATTCTCAATTAACCGAAGTTGTTAGTTTCAAAACTTTGGAAACTGATTAATAATCCAGATGATCACCACACTTTTCATATTTTTAATTATATAGACTCTCTTAATAATCTCTTTTCTGATACAGATTTTTTTTAGAGAATCCTTTTTTTTAATTCAAATTATGTTTTAATTTGAAAGGATTCATTGTCTCTACATAAAATTAAAAGACGTTTATTCACTGTAAATTCATCTCAAACGTATATTTCAGTGAATTATTGTCACTTAAGTCACCCTTGATGGTGTGATGATATTTTTAATCGCCACACGCCCAACTGATTCTTGATGGTTGTATCATCTGTCAGGACCAGATGCTAACTTCGAAACCTTGAGAAAAATGTCTCTAATAACCTTTTTATTTCATAGATAGAATTAATTTGGCTAGAATATATTTCGTTGAAATAATGAGAAACTATTTCCAATCTGAAACAAAGCTTATATTCTGTGTCAAATTCGAAAGTTGAGCAACGTGGGCTCATAAATTATATTTATAGAAATATCGTTTAAAGCCTTCGCTTGTGACTCGTTCTGTTGTTTGAGTTCGGAAATTGGTAGCAAATAATGTAAAACCACTTCGGCCCCATTTAATTCTATCTTTGTCTCTTGAGCTGGATTGAAATCACAAAATTCTCGCGAATCAAATTAAGCTTTTTATTTGGCAAGTGCATTCTCACGAGGCATGTCATTCGTCGAGCTTTAAAATTAATATTGTGGCAGAATATTCGTCCTCATTCGTTCCTATTAGTTGATCTGATCCCAGTTTTAAATCTCGGTTAATTAATTAATCTCCTGGAAAAAAGTGATTCTTGTCCCCGTTGCAATTGGATGAGGGATTTGAATTTAATTTCCGACGTATTCAAAATCTTTAATTATTCTTGTTTCGAATTTGGAAGACCAATTTCGAAGAAAAATCGCCAATATTCTTTGGCAATCGAACGCTTAGGCAACACTAGAGCAATAAATACAAGCCGTAGTTGACGAAAGACCGGACGTCTATTAAGTGCTTGTCTCGATACAGAAGGAAATTCCAGAGTGTGAGGAAAATACTAAATTAACTAAAGGTTGCCTTTGTAGGTCTGGGATCTTGGAGAAAAAAGTTAAGGTAGTCGGCGATCAAACAGAGCTCTTGCCATTTCGATTTGACCAGAATGTGGACACAATCTATGTTTAGATGTGGCGCATACCTAATGCACCACTGAGTCTGTAGCTCTGACATTATCGCGGGGTCAGATCGTGTCAGAGAGAAGACTCGAGACCTGGCTCTGGACAAGAGTAACTACAGGGACACGTGAACCTAATTATAGTTTTGCGTGGCGGGGTTTCCGTCCACGGTCTGTCAACATTCGTCGAATCGCGGCGGAAACCGTCCCTGACACTAGTATCCATAAAAAAAGAATTTCGCTGGACGCAATTTCTAGAAAACCTCCGAAAACCACAAAACTGCCGCTCGCATTCATCAGCACTTCCAGCTCTATCAGTTGTAAGCGATTGAACCAAATATTCCTTATTTGGAGCGAAAAGTGAGAAGTAAAAATTTAAATTTCGCGCCAAATGTACTATTCTTAGAGGTTAAGTTCTAAGTCTGACCTAAGCATTTTCGGCGTGAAATTTAAATTTAAAGATTTTATTTCGATAAAAATGTTGTGTATTTTTTAGTTAATTAAAAGAACCTACCACTCCTATAAAATGATATAAGGCACTTTATGTTTGATATTTTCTTAATGGCACGAAGAAAGCTCAAAGCAGCTCGAACAAATATTAATTTACTTGAAAGAGAGCCCATTCTCACTTGATGTTAAGATCAAAGTACCTAGTTTCTTATTATTAATAACGCTTTGTTTCTAAATAGGATTTTCTTTGTTTTCAGGAAGTCGGAAGTATTATTGGCAAGAAAGGAGAAATCGTCAAGAGGTTCCGTGAAGAGGTAAGTATCTTATTTTTCTACTATAGAGACACGTTCGTTTTTTAACTTTAATTGCAATGGTCTTTACTCCCTCTGAATTGAAGACAGTTGATTATTTTTTCAAGAGTCGTATAACGATCTTACACGTTTAATGACTACCATTTTCATTAAGAACTCGGGCATTGCAAAGATCTTTTTCAACTTCATTCCTTTCGGGCTACGCCCTCTAAATTATGGAAGGGTGTATTCATCTTGAAAGGAAAAATTCCACCTTAAGTTATTAGGGTTTTCAAATAATCTGGAAAGCAAAATCTTGAGTACTATTTCATTCAATATTATAATTGATCAAGTAGTCGAAAAATTATACTTTTAAAAGAGATGTAACACAATTCTTTATTCAAAAAATTAAAAGAGTTTTTGAAACCCGTACAAGTTTTCGCTTCAAATGTTGAAAAAAGACATATAATGCTTCACAAAAATTTTAAATCTTGAAATTGGAACACTAAAATTAAGCGATTTATATTACAACGAAAATATAAACTTTTTCAATGTTACGAAAATCAGTTTTTTGTTCAATTATCGTAAAAATTATGTATTATATTATTTCAATAAAATAAGCTATATTTGATATTCGAACAAAATTGTAACTTTCACTAAACCATCGGTAATGGGATTTTCTTTCATTAATCACTTTTATTTGATATCAGGCAGCGCCAAAAAAATATTAATCCCGATGTGATTATCGGAAGACCGTGTTTTGTCCAAAAACGCCCTCTAAAATGTACGACAAAGTGCATTGGTGGATAAAACACATTCTTCCGATAAGAATATTGAGATTAATCTAGTTTTATGGAAGTTTTTCCCGAATATCAAATGTAGCTTATTTCATTAAAATAATAAATATGACATTATAACGATTTATCACTATAAAATATCATATAATACGCGATTTTTACGATAATTGAACAACAAAAAGTTGATTAAAGTAATTTTCAAAAATTGTATGCTTTCGTTTATAAACGTTGAGAACTTCAGTGATCTGTAAATTTGTACATATTTCGGTTTTTAAAATTTTGAACGTATTCATTTGGAACTTTTACGTATTTAATTCGCTGTTCGTCGATCAGAAGTCCAAGAACGAAAATTTGGAATATCAAATATGTTTGAATTGTTTAAATTAAAAGGTTTTTAATTTGGAGACTTTCAATTTTACAAACTATGATTTAGACGCATTACATTTTGTAATTCATGCAATTTGACATCTTTAATTTTTCTATAAAATGGCAGTAATGCTTAAAATGCAAATCACTATTTAAAAACTTTAAATTTAAGAAAGTATTACAAATAAATCCTTTAAATTTATTTTAGAAAGCATCTGCACGATTTATGCTATAAACAAGATCAATCTTGTTCATTTTTAATTTTAATAGTTTCAAGCAAAAATTGTTATATTAAATTGAAGTATGACATGCTTTCGTATTTCAGAGAACCTACATTCTTAGGTTTCTCATCTTAAAAGCGTTCAGATTATTTTTTGTAAGATAAATTGAAGTTAGAACTGTTTTTTTTTTTTTCAAAGTGAATAAGCACAATAAACTGCTCAACTTCAAAACTCAGTGAATGTAATGAAAAATGAAGAGCAACCAAACTAGATGCGTCCAGTTTGTCAGTTTGAATTTTCAGTGCAAATTGGTACCCTTTTGACGTACTTAGATATGCTTAGAATGTACTGTAGATGGAATTAGTTTCGAACCCAATTGAATAATTTCGATTTTGAGAAACCTTACATTCGAAGAGAGCTTAGAATCTTTAATTTCTTCTTTAATTTAACTAAACTTCAAAAAGTTCTAAGCGTGGCCAAAAAGGTACCCACTTCAAACTTCATCAAGCTTAAAAGTCGTGAAAATGTTAAATTATCTAATTCAAAAGTATTGTAATTTAAATGCATCTACATTCATAGTGTCATTTTCATTGCTCTCCAGTTTAAGAAATAACGTAAAGTGGAAACATCTTGAAGAAAAATATGTAATGATAACAATTTTTGTTTTTTTCAGTCCGGTGCAAAGATTTTGATCTCGGACGGTACGTGTCCCGAGAGAATAGTGACAGTGACAGGGCCCACGAACTCAATCTTCAAGGCATTCACGTTGATATGCAAGAAGTTTGAGGAATGGTGCTCACAGTTCCATGATGTCCAAGGTGGTGGAGCCGGAGGTGGTGGTGGTGTACCAAGGCCACCAATCACCCTGAGGCTTATTGTGCCAGCGTCCCAGTGCGGTTCGCTCATCGGCAAAGGTGGATCCAAAATCAAGGAAATCAGGGAAGTGACAGGTGCGTCGATTCAGGTCGCTTCGGAGATGCTGCCCAATTCGACAGAACGAGCGGTCACCATATCTGGCACCAGCGAGGCGATCACGCAGTGCATATACCACATATGCTGCGTCATGCTAGAGGTACGTCGTCGTAACATTGCGACGCGAAGCGACAACCGCATCGAAGCACAGGATGGCACAGTAATGGTGATCCGAGGGGTTTTCCGACGTATGCTACGTACGAGTCCGTAACCACGATTCTTCTCGACCCCGTAGAAAAACAAAATTATACTTGACAAACGATCCCTTCTATCCATCCAACACTGAAGTTCCAGTGCAAAAGATGTCTATCATTAAATTCCAGTTATAGCATTTTCATCTTCAGTGTTGGATCTATTTTTCATCAGTGTTTCCCCAACTTCATATAGACTTTAAGTACGAGGAAGTACCGCGATTGTCTTCAGATATTGAAAGCCAGGTATCGAAAAGTTGAAAGACTTTGAGAGTTATTGAATGTTTGGGAAACACTGGCTTGAGCAAACAACACCGGCGTGATCCCACCCCCGTAGATTTAGAACCGACGCTTGAACGAACTTGTTCTCCTTTGCAAACGGTGTGTTATATCTATTTTTCTTGTTCTGTCTCTCGTTTTCCACCCAGAATTCCCCTCTGAATGACTCGGTAGAGAGCAGTACCTAGCATATGGCTTTATACCCCTCGTACAACCATTACTGCAGCCTGCAAACCCTTGATCCTTACACGCGTGTAGACTCTGCACACGACGAACCTCTCAGACGATAAAATCCAAAAAAGACGCTCACGATCTTTTAATTGTCTCCAAGGCTTCCTTCGAGACGTTTTTCTGCTTAAACTTTAGCTTCAGACTTCGTAATTGGCATTCCTTTTTGTTTTAAACTCATTAATTACTCTCAATTTGAGGAAGGACACTTTCAGGCCTCGGACACACCACACTATTTGACACTTTTTTAAGCAAAATTGGAACTTGCTAAATTAAAGTTTGAACCTCCTATTTAAAATGAGACCGAGAACATAATGAAATATTTACTGGTTCTCGAATTATCATGAACAATTTGGAAGCATGCCGACGACGAAAATTGTTTTGTCGAGCTGCAGTCAATGTTTTATCTTTTGTTAACGCATGGGAAACAACAGACGAAAGCCTGCGGTCATCACTCGGCCAACCGATTTTCGTCTTGGGCACGCTTCCACATTTTTCATGATAATTCGATAAACAGATTAATTGTCAATCAGACAGTTGCATTTTTAACCAAGAAAATCAATTACGGATGTTGTGATACTAGTTAAATTTCCATTGAGAAGAATTTTCAACAAAACAATTTACTTTTTCAACGCAAAACTATAAATTTTCAACAAGAAAGTTCATTTTCCGCCAATCAGTTGAATTTTCAAAATAATAGTTGAATTATCAGTTAAAAA
Source organism: Andricus quercusramuli (assembly GCA_932178445.1). Taxonomy (NCBI): domain Eukaryota; kingdom Metazoa; phylum Arthropoda; class Insecta; order Hymenoptera; family Cynipidae; genus Andricus; species Andricus quercusramuli. Next base: position 167,841 of record CAKNXH010002394.1, on the reverse strand, counting down.
TAATTTGTAACAACAACAAAAAACGATTTTCAACTAAAATTATCAATCTTCAGCTAAACAAATTTAATTTATAGAAAGTAATTAAAACTTAAATCAAGGAGTTGAATTTTCTACCAAATTGTCGAATTTTCAAGTCCAACCGACGAATTTTCCATAAAATAGTTGAATGTTCAAACTGAGAATATGAATTTTCAACAAGGAAGTTAATTTTCAACCAATCAGGTGAATTTTCTGCAAAATAGTTCGATTATCAGTTTTAGAAAATTAATTTTTAACAAACAAAAAAAAACAAGTCATTATCAATCTTCAACCAAAAAATTCAATTTTGTTAAAGTAGTTAAACTTTGAACCAAGGAGTTGAATTTTTAATCTAAAAAGATAAATTTTCAAGGAAAACTAATGTTTGATACTTAAAAAAATATTGTTTTTAATATAAAATAAAAACAGTTGTAGCAGCCAGCAAAAACGAATTTTCAACCAAATTCTTAAATTCTCATCTAAAACATACATATTGTTCAACTAAACAGTTGCATTTTTAACACACAAAAAAATGGATTTCCAACCAAATACAAAATTTTTTTAACAAATAGTTAAATTTTTAACCGAAACAGGTTAATTTTTAACCAGACCGTTGCATTTTAAACTAAAAAGTTGACATTTCTACATAAAGATACATTTTCAAGCCAAAAAGATAAATTTTCAACAAAATTGTTGAATTTTCCACAAAATAATTCAATTTTGAAACAAATAATAAGATTTTTAACCAAACATTTAATTGCAGACTCTTAAATCGAAAAAAATGAACTTTCACATTTTTAACACTATTTACACTATTTTTTATCTTTGAAGTGAGTCCGAGGCCTGAACTTTTTATTCTAAGAAATTTTATTCATATTTTTTTCTAGTTCCTGAAGGAAACGGTTGTAAAAGCGGTTCAGGAGAAAATTTCATTTTGAAAGCTTTTTATACTTTATTATTTTTCGATTTCTCAATACAAAGTATTCATGGGCAGTAAAGTCTGACTTATGACTTTCGAACAAACTCCCTGCTCATTGATATTCTTCGGAGATGGTGCGGAACAGTGCAGAGTCTTCTTACCTCCAAACCACGGTCGCTGCGTCGCATCTATTCGAGATCGAATCAAAACTTTATTACTATCTCTTTTGCAAAGAATACAATATCCATGTAACTTACGGCCCGATACCGTATTTTACTCCACCCTCTCTCGAAAGCACAAACTCCATCTAACGTTATTTATTTACAGGGAAAGTTTCAGTAAGTTAACTTGAGGAGAGAATGGTGCATTTTTATAACTACAAAATGTTCCAGTGTTACACAGATATTGTTTCAAAATAGATGATTAATGCTAAATGATTTGCTGCATAATACTTGATTTATGAATGTAATCAAAAGCTTACATAACTTTAGATAGCGTGTTTGTACTTTTCGAGTCGAGATACCCATCAGCCATCTAAACTATGATCTAATTAAAAACAAAAATCCGTAAATTCGGAACGTCTTTACTGTTTTAATCACTTTTCAAGCTCTAAAAAGACGATTACGCAAGGCAATTTCCTTCCAAAGATAAACTCATTAATATTCAGAGTTGTGTCTTGTTTACCTAAAAGTGTGCAACATCAAGATACTCTCAAAGATGCTGATGGGTCGTTTTCAAAGTTACAGAGATTTTATGCTCTATTAATTCCAGTTTAGTTCTTTCTGAGAAAGAAAAGTATTATTGAAAAGGAAAATTATAATAATGAAAGGAAAATCAGCGTAAAATCTCGTAAATTTGCATGACACGTCAAACGTTTGCCCAGTACACAATTTCCCCAATGAATCAAACAATGAACATTGAAGACTTAGATTTTTCCCATTTACGTTGTTAGATTCACAGCGGCAACGTTGGATGAATTGAATTCCCACGTCGTCGCTAACAATCATCTGCCCACAATCTACCTCTCATTCGCAGACTTGAAAGTCATAAACCAACGCACATCGATTCTTCCGAAATAACATTGCACACAATCATGTTAGTCTTCCTAATGGAATCTGTTACTGCTAATGAAACTCGATGAACGCTGGTTTGTTTCTTTCATTGTGGAGAGAAATCGATTGGAATTATCTTCCCTATTTCTGGTGTTTGATTATCAATTACGATCGTTTCTGATCCCTCAGAGAACTTCTTCCATGTCCGGTCCTCATTCAATTCAAATATTAAGTTGATAAAACCTTTTTTTATTTTTACAAATCTCGGAAAAGATTTTGAAAAGGTAAAAAGCATTACCTTTCTTAAAGTTCGTCTCTAGTTAATTGAGAATTCTTAAGATCTTGACGGAAGAAGTTCTTTGGCATGAGACCTGGCCTAAATAGAATAAGATTTAATAGCGATAATTAATTAATGTTATAATTTATAATAATGCTTCATATGTTTTCTGTTTCAGTCCCCTCCCAAAGGTGCCACGATCCCTTATCGCCCCAAACCCCAAGTTGGTGGGCCAGTGATCCTGGCTGGTGGGCAAGCCTTCACCATCCAGGGTAATTACGCGGTGCCCGCCCACTCGGACGTAAGTACAGTAATGCAAATGCAAATGCCCACTGTCCCCGCTATGGGGCATGCCCACCCACCCTCGCTGAACAGCCATAATTTGACAGCCTCGCCCTTCGCGGCTCACCACCCCTCCTCGCCCTTCGCCGCTTCTAACGGGCATCCCTTCCTACCGGCCCATCTCAATCCCCATCATCCCCTTCAGCCCTTACACGCCAACGTGGCAGGCCTCGCCGACCCCCTGCTGAAGAGTGGACACTTGCAGGCAGCCCTCCCGCCCGCACACCTCGTGGCAGACGTCGTAAGTCTTTTGTTTTTCGTGATCCACCCCCTCCCAACCCCGAAACAACCCGACTCTCACTCTCAGAATCACGTATGTCCAAGCAAACACGTGAGCACCGTGTCCATTCCACCCCTCCAGTCTTTGTTCTTCAGACTCTCTGCCCCCCCCCCCCCCCCCCCCAAAAAACCCCCCCGAGATTTGCCAAAAACAAAAAAACCTCGTTTTTTTTTTTTTTCATTTTTACAGTCACTAACAAGGCAAGTGCCATGTGTTGTTTTTTTTTTTTTTGGGTTTATCATTTGTAAATAAAGATAATAGATCCAAAGTAAAATTCTGTGAAATTCCTATCATCCAGTTTTTGTCGCTGTTCTATGTGGGCTAGAAAAATGTGTCCTCCAACTGGCCGGGTATTTAGGCGCTAGCGTCCGGTTTGTAGCCGGAAGGTTGCGGCTCGATTTTTCCTGCGTACATTGTTTTCCCTTTTATTTATTTATTAAAATGCTCAAATATTAAATTCCCTTCATTCTCTTTTTGAATTAGACAACAATAAACATTTTATAAGCTTTCTTTCAATGAAAAACTCGCTTTTTTGCATGATGGTCGTTTTTTTTCTCAAAAAATCTCTTTTATTAATTGAATTATTTATTCGTAATGCAAAAGCATTCACATTAAAAAAAAAAAGAGAATGAAAGTAAATTAAATTGTATTGTAATGCAATTTTTCATGCATATTTTCTTTTTAATATGTGTATAGAAATTTTAAACGATAAAATTAATAGGAAATGATATTTTTACGAAGAAGGTTCAAAAAAGCAATTTTTTTTTATTGAAAGGAAGCATTAAAAATGTTTGTTTGTGCATAAGTTAATAGTTATTGCGTGACGAGAGTCGAAAGGCAACGATTGCACGAGCGTGAAGTTAGCTGCCCGAGCAAAGCGAGGGCATATACAAACACGAGTGAAATCGTTTCCTCTGCCCGAGTCATGCATACAAGTTTTCATCATACCGATAATCGAAAATTCGACTTTCGATGCGTGTGGAGCGGGTCGACAATCGATTTTTCTTCCCTAGGGGAATTGAGTATTTCGACATTTCAATAAATAAAATGAAAAATAATGTAGACTGCGAAAATCGAGCCCGCAATCTTTCGACAAAAAACCCGATGGGCTACCACCTGAGCTTTCTCGGCCAGCTTGAAGCTATATTTTTTTAGTCGATAAGAACAACGATCCAAACTATACAGTCGTTTTTCTTAAAACTGATAAATATTGGGTGCTAGGAATTTAACTTTTCTTTGGGGTCATGATCTTTATTTGCAAAAATTATGGATCCAATTAAAAGAGACACTACCTGGAACTTCCGTTTGTAAGACTCCATTTTCAAATAAAAACTTTTTAATGTAAAGTGAATTTGAATTTCGCGCCATAACATCGAATCCGAAAGTTTCGAGAGGCGACGCTGCAAGAGTCCCGAGTTTTAATTGTAAACTTTTTATTTGCATTTTATTGGAATTTCTTAAGACTTAGCTATACATTATTTATATTATTTACTTCGGAAATGTCGTAAATATGTCATTTATAGTTAAGTCTACAATAAATTGCTAGCGCAAATTCAGGTCAAATTTCTACGATTCAGATAATTGCGATAGACTCTTGCATCTTTTGCTTTCTGTGCCGCCTCTCGGAACTTTCCGGTCCGAAAAGGTCACGCTTAGAACATAACGTCTGAAACACAATATTTTTTTAAAGATCGAGATCACTTCTATTTAGTTTGTGGGTTCATCTTCATACAAGTCATTGGCCATAAAGCTACAAATGACCTAGATGCAAACTCAATTTTTTTTAAAATAAGGCATTTTTTCTAGATATTTTTATTTTTCCTCTTATTTAAAGTAGTTTTATTATTAAAGACCGAAACTCTAAGGGTCAGAAAGCGAATCAATTTTCTAATTTATCTCTAATAAATCTTGAAACTCGATTTAGCGTCTTAGATTTAAAATGGGGATTGGAATCGTTCAAATCGAGCACTAGATTTTAATTCGCAAACCAAATGAAACAAACCCAGGAACCTTTTCGGGGTCTTTATAGAGAGCTGAGTGCGGCGATATCGCGTGGGATGTCCCTAGTGGATTGAGATGGCCCGTGGTTCAAGTGGCCATCTCCTCCAAAACCCCTCGAACCCCCAAGACCAACTACCACCTTCTTCACGTGTACAACCAAACCCCCGAAATCTCCCTGCTTTTTGCTCAATAACCCACCGGTTTTGAGGAAATCGTCCCGAAATGCGACGATTTATCGCTCTTGAATATCTATTTATCTGTAATTCTTTTACAAATTATTATCTGGAAATCGTCGCCTTCTCGGAAGATGCCTGAGCCATTCTTTACCTGTCCACTAATCGCTCTCCTCTATAATCGCGTGAAGTCTCAAGCACGATCACTGGAAACGGATTGCGGTTGTGACACTATTTTGTAGCCCTTGCTACCACTCTAAACAGTACTCTTTTCAATTTCAATTTAAATCTCTTCCATAATTCGGCTTGGTTAGTGATTTAAATTCCACAGAGATTTTTCAGGTTTAGACATTTTTTTAAATACTCAATACTATATTTAAAAATAGATAAGTCATGAAAGAAACATTTTGATTTAAGAATGAACAGTGTCACGTCGGAATCTGTTAGTGTTGAGATAGTATCTTTACTTTGCTGTAATTCTTTATGTTCCCGCACGAATTTAAATGTTTTCTAAATGCCTCTTTCTGTTTTTACATGTTGTGCCGTCGCTAATACCCATTGTGTTAGTCACATGCAAACATGATTAACCTTCCAAAGGCTAGAGTTGTTCTGCTAGCAAAAACTTGCTCATTCTATCAAAATGGGCAGATGGATCCGATGCATGACAGGGAAAGAATGCAAGAAAAAAGGGACCGCGATAAGCACGCCAAGTTGAAATGCGAGCAGCCAGACCGAGAACCTGCCTATTTTTATTATCCTCCGATCACCAATCAGCTTCCTTTTTTTCTCTTCCCTTTTACCATTTACTCTTTTCTATTTCATTTTTTTTTCTTTTTTTCCTTGTCTTTCACGAAAGGAGAATGCAGCACGACCCATTCGAAGCTTTTCTCTCACTCTCTTTTTGCCTTCCTTCCGTTCATTTGCCTCTGACGATAGAGGTTCACCATTTATCGCTGGAAAGTGTCGCATCGCTGCTCTTAGACACAAAAGATTCGAAAAGAAATGGCCCGGGCCTCTGCTTTTGATGAGACTGCGATTGCTCATCGTAACTACGGCTACGAATTGATTTTACGAGATATTAATAGTAGAACTGAGACAAGGTTTATTAATTTAACGAGTCACTAACTTCGTCCAAATCGGAGAAGCTCGGGCTGTCGATAAATGTATTCCTGGAATTCGGAGATTAATAATTTTAATCGAATTTTAGATTTTCGACAAAGATTTTTTAATGTATCCTTATTCATAGACTTCAGGGTTGCTACATTGCGGAATTTAGATTCAAGATTTTTTGCACTTCCGTCATTTTAAAATTTGGATAATAATAATAATAAGGTTCAGAGTCTTTCCCCTATTCCCCTGCGTTTCCCCTTTTCTCTTTGAATATACGATATTTGGAGGTCTTTAAACTGTTATTTGTTAAACTTGTTAAACTTAAAATCTTTAAACTGTTCAATTTATAAAAGTTAAAAATTTTCAATTGAAAAATGTTGACAGCTTTCATTTTATACATGTAAGTTACTGAGCGTTTAAATAAAAAAATTTGGAATTAAATCTTTTTTTACGCTTAAATTTTAAAAGTTTAATGTTTAAAGAAGTTCTACTTTGCGTGCTTTAATTTGTAGTAATTTGAAGGGAATTATAACTTTTTTTAGTTGAATGAAGCTAATTTTAAAGCTTCTAAATTCCGATGAATTAAAAATATAAAGCATTTAAATGTTGATATTTACAGATTTTCAGTTTTCGCAGATTAGTTCAATTTAATAAGGTTCTGATTTCGAAATAAAAAATATTTGACTAATTAAAAATTATTTAAACTAGACGTTTTGAAATTTAACAGTATTTTACAAAGCATCAAATGAAAAAATTTGCACACCTTTAATAAGTATGGAGTTTTTTTAAAGCTTATTTGCTTTTAAATTAAAAGTCCTTTAAAATAAAAGTTGAATGCATTTAAAGTATTTATAGTTTAAAAGATTTCAAAAATTTGCATTGACAATCTGAAAAAATCAGCGAATTTTGAGGCAACCCTGAACTTAAATTAATAAACAATCTCAATTTTGTAATATTTTAAATCTCCTAACGATAAATGGAACCTTTATTCCGTCGAGTGGACTCTCTGGACCACTGTTGCTTACAGGATATAATACAATTAATCCTAAACTGCATCTTTCCTGTCATGCGTTCGATCAATCTGTTCGTAACCCTCGGTCGTCGTCGTCTCATTGATGCTCGTCATTTTATTCTATCACTTTCTTCATCCAGGAAGATGGAAAAATACCAAAGTTTATTCTGAAAATTCCACTGAAATTCTCAAGTTGAAAATTGAAATTTTGTTTTCTTCGCTCCCGAAATAATATGAAATTAATATTAATTGGATAGATCATCGCTGAGACTTCGACCCTTTTGGATGAAAATTTCCTCCTTCAATTATCCTTGATGTTCCAACCTTGAGGAAGTGACACAAAACCTGCTTAGCATGAGTGCTTACTCACGGGTCGTACATTGACGGATTTCCATCGCGAGATGTCGTCCGATCGAAAAGGGAATGCAAAAATCGCCGAAGAAGTCTCTGACAAGCCTTTAAAACTCTGGAATTATTATTCCCTCTTGCATTCAAGTTTTATTTCTTGCAATCGAATCAACCCGACATACTCAATATCAAAACTTAATCTCCAGTGATGGAAATTCAATGCTCTAATTAGAAGTCAAATTTGATGATTCGAGTGGACTTTGTAAAGAATTATTAATATGTGTGTCGATCAATTTTCTGATCTTATTTTTATGAATCCGGAATCAGTGGAAACTTAATTAAAAGCGGGAACTGGTGCAAAAGTGTTTAGGTACTAATTAGCTATTCTCTCTGTATAAACGGTCTGGTATCAGAGAAAGGGGCAGAATCTGAAAAACAAACACACATGGGAACAAGTTCTGGAGTCGCGCGAGTTTACACTTTGAATTATTGAAAGGGGTGGGATTTGTTCAAAGCGCCGAGGTTACAAATTGGCTGGGGTTTATTTTTCAGTGCCAGTGAGTAAATTCAGTAAATGTAACAGAAGGTTTTTATTCAAAGCTGCTAAAAGCTGGGATTTGTTGATCAGAATCGAATTCGTTCAAATAATTTCCCTTATATTTGTGTGCCTTATTCACGAAAAAAAAGTTGAGTCCACTCGTACTTTCAATTTTTGACCAAATCTCAAAAATGAAAAAAGAGAAAAAGGTTGACTCGATCTGTAATTGAATAACAGAACTTTGCATGGCACGAAAAATTTAGTTATGGGCTTTTTCTTTATTTTTCATACCAAATTCAGAATTTTCTTTACAAAATGCGATTTTACTCAGGATTTATAAAGAACTCTGAGAACAAAATCCCACTATGAAAACTCACACGCTTTCGGTGAAAACTTTCCTATAATAATAATTCGATTTTGTATTTTTCCTTCTTTAAAAATTTTTTTTTTATTGAAGTCTCACTAATTCAAGTCATTGGCGAACTTGAATATTCGCTAATCTCGGTGCAATTAATCCAAGTTCCAAAGTCGTTGAAAGGCTAACTAATTTCACGTCTTTGGGACAAATTGCTAATCCTTTTTCTCAGCTTTAATTTTTTTCATACTCTTCTGGCACTTCCGAAAATAAAAATCCCATTTTCCTCGCCCACAAATTTTCGACTAATGAAAATAATTACTGAAACTTGGGTATTTTTTAAGGGGGCCATCCAACAATATTGGAAAACAGTTTCCTCTGACGAAACTCTTTATTTGTCGTGTCTTTCATCCTGCTTTCAAATTTGCATTAGAGAAATATTTGTGAATGGTTTATTGTTCGAAAATGTTTGGATAAACTGGTTCTCGGTAACTCAAAAAAGTATTAAAATTGAATGAGTTAACATTTGTCACAATATTGTAATCACTAGTCATTTTATTTGATCTTTTTATTGTTCTTTTCATCGTCTCTATTCAATAGTGTCTAGGAGACCTAAACGCATTTACAAAAAAAAAAAAAATTGAGTCACTGGAACCATATTCATACTTTTTGAACCAACGCTATCATTAATCATCATTAAGCCAGAACAATTAATTCTAAAATCATGCATCGCTGCCAATGTCCTCGTCAGAATTCATCAACGTTCAATCATCCATTTCCTGAAGTCAACCACTTAGCAAACACACGTGAAACGATATAATAGGCAAAACACACAACTTGACGTAGTTCTACCTTGTCTCTGTACATATGCAAGCTTAGCTTAAATAAGTTTGATTTCGAGAAAGTCCCCCCCCCCCCCCCACGCCCTTTAAAAGTTGAAAAAGTCGTCGCATAATTAAACGACAATTGGAAAATAATTATTAATTCATCCGAGTTAATATTTACACGGAAGAAAATTTGAATCGGATCTATTTACACTCGGGTGAATACGCATGTTGCGCACTTATAATGCTCGATTGCAAACTGTCGAGTTTCTGTTTAATTAATCAGTATTGCTAATTAATTAGATCAGTAAGCAAAGCTAGAAACGAAAGCGAGTTGTTTATTTATCGTTTAAAAGATGTGAGTTGTAATTTTGAATTGAAAGGGCAAAACACAATTTGAACATTTGTTTTAAATTTGTTTTTAAGCACTTTCTTATTAATACAATTTCTTTTAATGTGCGACTTTTTCAACTTCGCTCCAAAATTTTTCAATATAGAGCCACTTCAAATCGCTTTTTTTCTCTATCTTCTTTCTCTCTAGTTCATTCTCTAGACAAGTACTATTTTTCACAATTATTCTAAGTTTTCCATTTACACCTTAGACCCTTTACTGGCATGGCTTTTGTCACTTAGCGTCGATTAGCGATGAGTTTGCGCGAGGGTGGGCTGCCCTTTGAAAAAAACAAATATTACAAAAAAGTCAGAACCACGTCTCATCACTTTTTCACGAGGCGTGCTATAGAAAAATCCACTATGTATATAAATTATAAATATAAATCTCATATAAGATAATCTTTTATAGAAACTTAGGTACCTTAGATTAGGTGACGTAGACCGGAAACCATAAGACTGTCGAACATCCGGGTCGACAATGAAACGAGAATTGGCTTCATCGCTCCTCTTCATCCTTTCATTCACCCCATCTCCTTTTTATTCAGAGCAAAAGAGCCAAAGAACATTCGTACAATTTTCATTCTTGTTACATTTCAAATCTGAGTTTTATTTTCTCATTTAGTTGAAATATTTTTGAAGTGATTTTATGTGTGCAATCTCCAAGTAAATATTTCAAAGAAGCTCAAGGTTTTTTAATTTGCATACATTGACATTTCTGCGGTTTTTTTTTAATTTTAGGGATTCGCAAAACGGAAGCTTTAACATTGATTTTCTATTACATTTAAGTAATTTAAATTCTTTATGATTTTTAATACGAATATTTTACAATTTTGTTTTGAATTGTTTCCAAATTTCATTATTGAAAACTTCCAATTGGAGAAAATATTTTGAAGAAATGCTTTTTCTATATTTTCTAATTTTTTGTTGTAACTTTCTACATTCCGTCAACTTTTTTCAAACGTTTTCCAAATTATTTATTTTTTAATGTGAACACTCTTCTTTTAAATGTTGATGCTTTTAAATTTAAGTGGGTAAACATTGAAAAACCTAATTTCGAAGTCAAAAACTTTACGGGTGCAATGTTTTTTTAAATTCAAACATGTCAGATTTTTCTGAACGATTGAATGTAAACTTTCATTTTTTTAATATGACCTGAATGAATTCATTAGACGATTCTGAATATTAAATTTCTTCTCATTTTAGGTGTCTAGATACAAAATTTTAATAATTAATTTTAAGTCAATTGGAACTCGAAAGCTTTCAATTTTTGAATTCCATCTACGAATTTGTAATAATTTTAATTTAAAAGCCTGACAACTCAAAAGTTCTTGATATTTTTAATTGAATATGATACAGTACACATTCCAATTTCGAATCCCACCATTCTCTAGAAAATGGGAGAATTAATTAATATGTATAAAGTGGAATTTCACTCATTAGAGAATATTGCACATAATTGGGATTTATGCTATCGAAGTTCTAGTAACGAACGTAGTTTCAGTAATAATTTTACTCATAGCAGAAATTCTCTGATCTAAAAGGTCCTCCATATATTAATTAAAATCTAAATTAAATTCACTCTCGAATTGTCCTATAATTTAATGTTAATCCTTCCGTTTATTTGGAGAAATATCCATATGTTTTTTTTACTTTCGCTCTGAGATTCTCGACCTCTCATTTTTCGTCAATTCATTCACCCTTCGCCATTGCACAAAAAAGTCCCTATGAACTTTGCTGAGAAGAAAATTGTTTGCAATTGTGGAACTCGGTCTTCACTGTTTCGGTATGACTGATGGTTTATAACTTTTTTTCTAGACTGGAAGTTTGTAAATTCGATTCTTTGCAAATTTTAGTCCAAAATCTTGGATCCTTTCCATTTTTCCAAAATTTGTATTTTTGACGATTCGACAGATAAATTTGTTCTGAAACAGAAAATTCCATCTAACTTATCTGAAAAGTTCTGATCTTTGAAAGTACGAGAAATGATAAATTCGAGTGTTGACACATTGAAAATCTAATTTCCGGTTAACCGATATTCAGTCACGTAAACCAAAAGTATGTATATTCAAAGGTCGTGCTTCACTGAAAACTGCTGACTAGACCGAAGGGCCAAGCTTAGTCCAATGATCGATAGCCCACTTTTAGCACGACGCGCACAATGGATGCGCGCGTTTCAAAACAGATTTAGCTTCCGTTACAAGTATTTGTGACAACCAATGTCCACCCCGAGTAAATTTCAGGAAATCGAAACTCGGAGTGAACCTAATTAATTAAGCGGTTATAATTGTCTAAATCGCTTTCAACCACAAACCTCTCAAATATTTCAGAATTAAATTCACCAAAATGAGATTCTCCCCGTATCAAAAATCTAACTCATTTTTCCAATGGAGACCAGAGTTCCACATTATCTAACAATTACCACAAGATATTATCTTAGAGTTAATTTGTGGTTTTCCTTTAAGAAAGAATTTCAAATTAAATCATGAAGGGAGTCTGATGAAGGTAAATCTTAACTCCTATTAGATTCTTTCTCAGATTTCAGAAATTCCTGAATCCACGTTCCTCCAAGAGATCCCAGTAGTCGCCAGAAGATCGAGCTGAAAATATAAAAAAAAATAAAACAGACAGGAACTTATCTTATAAATCCCTATTTGTTGCTTCCGTAGAAATTTAATCAAGTTAGTAATGATAGAGTATCGCGCATACAATTTTATTGAAAACCGATACACATAAGCTATAGAATATCAGTAAGACACTTTCCGGAAATTTGAATTTTTCGTTTGATGTTCTCGAGGGCTCGAGTTGAACGAAACCTTCTCTCGTTTTCTTTTTGCGAGCATCCTTCCTTGATGCCGGAAGGGAGTGACAGATATAATATGTTAGAAGCTTTGGAAAAAAGAGAGAAAAAATCACTTGCGTCCTCGAGAACTAAAACTAGGTAGACGTGCGAGGGCAGTCTGTTTTATTAATCGTGGTCTAAGAAATGTTCCGTTCTCAACCCAGTAAAGTCTTGAATGTTTCTCTAAATATTATTGACATTATTAAGCACCTTTTTATGATCGCGCAAGTGCATTCCTTAACAAACTTGTAATAAAATTGAGAATTGAAACCAAACGGTCGACGACCTTAAGAAATCTCGCTAAGTGTTGAATCGATATCTAGAGGAAAGGAAACATTTCCTCTTGTTAAAGATGTTTCCAAGTTTCGACGATTGCTTCGGATCTCAAACGTTTACCTGTCGTTGTCCTCTCGCGACTTGGGCAATCGTAACTTTGCCGAACCTTTGTCGAAACGAGGAAACTTTATCTCCAATATGATTAGTTTTTTTTTTATTTCGCAAAACTCTAATTGAAACCTAGAGTTTATCTTTGGGTTTAGCTTTTGTTCTGTAAAGGATTTATTTCATTTTTTTGAGCTTATGATTAATAAAACAGAGTCTCTACCTTGACGATCGCGAGACGACACGAGCGAGATGAAACTAGTCATTAGCGAGTTTTCCTTTGTGTCAGTAACCCTAGTAGTCAAAGTTAGTAAATGAGTGACACGCGAGAAAGCAGGCAGGTTAATGTAGGTCAATTTCCTCGAAACTTTAAGACACCTGAGAGGTGTATGCTGAGCCGTGGACATGTTCGTATTTGTTTCAGATGGGCAAGCTTGGCAACAGCCCTTTAGCCGGATTGGCAGCATTAGGTCTCGGAGGATTAGGATCACCAGCTAACTCCGGTGGACTGAATCCAGCTGGTAAGTGTTCCTCCCCTTGCTTTTATCTTCAGAATGTCTCCAAACTCAGCGCCACATTGCGTTCCTCAATACACAAATCATCCTTTCTCGCCCAGAATAATAAAAAATCCGTGAAGGTATTAGATTTGAACAGATTGTCTAGTGTCTAGTGTTCTAAAAATCCTAGAAAACCTGGCAAAGTTCTTGCATTTTTTTTAACTTGAAAAACCTGGAAAATTCCTTGAATTTTGCTCATGGTCTTGAAATTTTTATTCTGTTAAAGAAAAAATAGGATTTTAAACTTGGTCAGAGCTGAACGAAAAAAGACTTCTGAACCGTTTTTTGTTGGGTCCGCCATTTTTTAACAATAGATTGCTTATTTTGTCACGGTGAAAAGTCGCCAAGCTACAATCAAACATTTAAAAGTTTCTCACTTGTTCCCGATTTTTTTTCAACTTTAGAAACAATTTAATGAATTTTTGAAAAATCTAATAATATTTTACTGTTAATCTTTACTGTTACCTAGTTCTATTCGCACAGGGTGACACAAGGTCAGGGGAAATCTGGAAGTCAGGGAAAAGTCAGGGAATTTTATTGGTCAGATAAAGTCAGGGATTTTGGAGAAAAAAATCTTGCAAAATACAGGACATTTCTATAAGGGGGGCACTTTAAATAACTGTCAAGGATAATAAATTTGAAACTTGAAATTTTGATTTGAAATTGTTTCGTTCCGTTTATAAAAGATTACATGTTGAAAATGTTACACGATTAAAATTTTGGTCTTTGAATATTAATGGTTGGGGAAAATAAAAAATTGGTGAGGAAAAAGTTAGTGAATTTTGAAAATGAAGTTTGCGGCTACTCTGATATAATATTCTTGGCTGAAGGTGAACTCACCTTGTTAAAGAATCATGTTTTCTGTTGAAAATTCATACTTTTAGTTAAAAATTCTTTTTTTTTTTTTTTTTTTTTTTTGTAAACAAATTAACTACTCTAACTGAAAATGTAACTGAAAAGTTGAAAATTGATTTTTTTACATTTAAAAATCAACTACTTGTGCAAAAGTTGAACCGCTTTGTGAAAAAAATATATGTTTGGGCTGAAGGCTTAACTATCTTGTTTAAATTTGAGGTATTTTCAGAAAATGTTTGTCTCTTTTCAATTAATTTTATTATTTGTTAAAAAGTTGTTTATTTTGGTCGAAAACTCAACTGTTTTGTTAAACACTCGTCTATTTCGACATAAAATTCGTCCTTTTGGATTGAAAATTCATCTTTTTCGTTAAAAATTGATCAGGGAAAAATGAGGGAATTTGTAAAACGAAGTTTAGCGGTCAAACTGATGTAGTGTTTTTTATACGACTTCATATTTTTCATTATCAGAACTTAATACTGCTTCAACGAACGAGCAAAAATTTCATATGAACTTTCGATGTAGTTGGGAATTCAGCTGGTAGAGTAGCTTAAAATTCGATTTGAAAAATGGACCTTAAATTGTTGTCAAAGTTGAAGAAATCGGGGAAAAATGAAAAACTTCAAAATATTTTGGATTTTAGCATTGTGATTTTTCACCGTGATAAAATAAACAATCACCTAGATCTACAATTTCTACTATGTTTCGTGAAAGTATATTTTTTTCAAGAAACGTTAGACAACCTGCTTTATATATCTGTCTCCATAACCTCATTCATGAACATTGTAGTTCCCAGAATTGCGTTCCTAAATACCCAAACCATTGTTTCTCGACCAGAATGATCAAAAATCCCAATAAGCAATTGAAACGGTTCTGCTTTTAACGTTTCTGTTTTCAACGACTGTTCCCTAGCACTGGCGGCTCTGGCCGGTAGTCAGTTGCGCACCAGCAACACAAACCGGCAACAACCAGCAGCCAACAACCAGACGCACGAGATGACAGTGCCAAACGAGCTGATTGGCTGCATCATTGGAAAAGCTGGCACCAAGATCGCTGAGATTCGTCAAATCTCTGGAGCCATGATTAGAATCAGCAACTGCGAGGAACGGGAAGGTGGAGCCACCGATCGCACAATCACGATCACAGGGAATCCAGACTCCGTAGCGTTGGCGCAATATCTCATCAACATGAGGTGAGTTATCAGAGACGCTTTCTATCGCGATCACTGAAAACAAAATTCGGGAGATTCTCCTTAATTTCTTCGCACTTTTCAATTAATCCTTATGAAAAGGATCCTCTGCGAAACGACTTTGACCCCGGAATCTGAACGCCAGGATTCGAATTTCCTGACGGGCAGTTTTCGAGTGCCAGCAAAGTTTCACGTTCTCGCCTTACCTATCGAGAACGAAGCACAGGTATATTTCTTTCTACTTCTGCTCCGTTTCTACTATCCATGTCAATTCTCAAATTCTTTCCTCAATCTCATTTTATGTCAAACGGACTTTAAGCCAAGCGACGACTCTACTTCTAAAGAGAATGTATGAAACCGGATTGCGTGCGCTCTCGCGGCGATCCGATTCGACGCGTTATCCTTTTTTTTTTTTTCTTTTTTTTTTTATCTTCGTGATGTGCGTGCTCTCAAGAATATGTAAAAAATGAATGGACAAAAATGAAACTCGGCGAATCGGAGCCCCGCGGTGGTTCTATTTTGCGTGACATTGTCGGGACGATTTGCACAACGGAAGAAACGTTGAATCTCATTTTTGGATTGGAATCAGTTTACTTTCTGAAATTTTAAACGAACCCTGTAGTATCTTTTAATTTTTAATTATAAAAAGTCTGTTTGTCTCTGATTTAAGATTATTTAACTTGTTCATCCATATTCAAATACAACCAGAATGTTATTAAAGTTATTTCGTAATCAACTGAACATATGCTATGCTAGTAAGTTTCTAAGTAGACTGAAATTTGTACTTTCCAATCTAAATTTGATTAAATTGACATTTCTTTCGGGAGGCATTTCGTCACTGTCAATTAGAACGGTAATGAAAGGGATGGCTTTACGTCACAGTGTATGTCGTGAATAAAAACAGATCAGTGTTATAGAGCGTAATTTCATTCCATCTAAGATGAAACAGGTGAGGCTGTTAGTCTTAAGATTAAGATTATTCAGCTGAGAACTTTGAAGAAGTCACACCTGCAAGAGCAGCTACCAACATCGCCAAGAAAAAAGGACCTGAAAAAGATATTCATCCTCATCCTCAAGAGGAACAATTCTTAATCCTTTGTTTCCAGGTCCTGCTTTCCAGGTCCAGTACCTTCAGTATCCTGCAGATTCAACTCCGTTCAACATCTGTTCCCAAATGCCGCTGGCTGTCCTTTCAAGTGATAAACAATCGATCTCAAAGCCAGAAGTAACAACTACTCAATCTCCATCCCTTTCCTCCAAAGCTTGAATTCCATTTCTCATTAAATTCATTCAAATCCTTTTGTACTTTGGGGCATCCACAACTATCGGAATGTATTTAGATATCTGAAGAATATTGTTAATTCATTTTTCCAAAAATGGTACCGTTAGTCAGCTTTTACATTTTGTTTTAGTTACTTCTGGCTTTGCTCTCTCTTCCTAACAGAAATACCATAAATGACAAACAACGACTTATCCTATTGGCCCCAGACGACGAGTCACAAAGTTCCTTCCCATAAATCGATTAGACGAATTTGTTCGGTTTTCCCCTCAAGAGGCTTCCGGCGAATAATTTCCGTTAAGAGCCCAAATCCGTGATTTGAGAGAATATAATTCCCAAAGCTTTCAGTATTAAGTACAAGAAATACAGGGTAAAGAGTCGTTTACAGCATCTGCGCTCATTAAACAAAACAGACCTCGTTTCTGTAGAATGATATCTCTTTAATCGCCGTAAAACTAAAGCTTTTATGCTTCGTTCGAAAAGGTAAAAAAAAGTTTGTAGCGTCTCAACCAGTGAGCAAAACCGATAATCCCGGAGAAGATTTATTGAAACTGTGGCTTAACTTGACTTGAATGGCTTTGCCTCGGTGATTAACTGTTTAGAAGTAATTTACGTTTCTTTACAAGTATTTAAACCTAAATTCGAATTCCGGTTTATTTTTGTTTTTATACTTAAACTTTAACAGCTTGAACATGAACACTGAAAGCTCGCAGAATTATTTGGAATTAAAATAATTTGATGTTAGATTCTGTTTTTGGTGAACAAAGCTTCAGGGCTTGAAAAATAAATTAAAGTTCGATAAAACTAGTTGTACTGAAGAAAAGAAGGAATTTAAAATTGTTTGTTTTGTCTTGCTGCTGTAAGGTCTTGAGTAAAAAAGTTGAATTATCCACTTGAGAAAGGAACAGGTGTTTAGACACTTTTTGTGGGATGTTTTCTATAGCTTGACACGAGATGGAGGAAAAAAGCTCGTAGATTGACCTCCCGGGTCGTTTCTCTTCGCGGAGGCCTCTTTTAGTTGCTTTTTTATTTCGTTTTTTATGCTTTCTCGTATTATCATCTGGGATCTTCATAGAATCGCGAGTAGCTATTCAACTGAAAATTGCCTTATGTGTTCATTGTTCAGTAAGATAAATACTTAATTATAATTTTACCATTCTATTTGTTCACAGTATAATTGTGGGGGTTTTCAAGAATAATTATAGTAAAAATTACTTGAATAAATTTTCAATAAATATATATTTTTATTTGGATGTGGATGGTCTAACGTTTAGACCATCCACATTTTTACAAGAAGGAAACAGTTTATTTAAAGAATAAAAATCATAATTTGTTCGTGGCTTTTTCATAGAATCAGTGTAATTCGAGCTCTTTGGAATTTTTAAAACATGCTTTGCAAAATCTGTGTGATAACCAATCGTTTGATCTCTTCATACTAAGTGGCAATCCAGTCAAATTTTTAATAAAGTGAAACGAATTTTTTTATCTGATTGGTTTATGAAAGTTTTTATTTGTTGTCCCTCAATTGCCTCAATTGGTGTTTAGAATAAGATTGGTTTATGAAAGTTTTTATTTGTTGTCTCTGGATTGCCCCAATTGGTGTTTAGAATAGGATCTATTAATTATAGTCGCTCACTGCTACGATTAACTCTTTTATCTATCCGTGTACCATCACCATGCTTTTTTCTTCAATTTCATTAATTTAGCCGATTAACATGATAAAGTGAGAGAGAGTGAGAGAGAGATGCAAAATCACCTTGAAAAAACCGTCCAGAATCATTTCACAAAGCAAAGGACCAATTCCCATACTACAGCACACATTCCACGTTATATTTATAATCCATTATATATTTTATTCCAGATTGTCACTCACATTACTACTGCATAACTGCGAATGAACGCCATCATCCCGATATTTCTATTTACCATAACTTTTTATCATCGTGTAATTACATATCGTCCCAGCACTTCCACTGCATAATCTGCACTCTGTCCGATCATCCATCTGTCCATCCACACCGCGTATATTTTTATCTTGTATCTCGACTCTCAGCTTTTGTCTCCCAACAAGAAAAGCTTTGACTCACCTAAAAAGAATTTTAATTTAATGACTTTTGAATGAAAATAATTGAAACTCCTTATAGCGAGGAAAGCTTTATTCTTCTAGTGATAACAGCTGCTTTTTTGGCAGGTTACGGTTTCCGGCAGAGTGCACATCATGCTTTGTTTACTTTAATTTCCACTTTTTGCACGGCAGGGATCTGGCTTTTTTTAACTCGTGAATTTGCCATCAAACAAACGCTTGGTAGAAACTTAACAGTGAAAAATCCAGTAACGAATTCCTCCGATTTTCAGGAGCCACATCCTTGCCTCCTCGTCGCTTTTCTCAAACAGCGACAAATCCGCAAACTGAGCACAATCAAATTCTGAAAGAAAGTTTTCAAAATTAAAACTAATAATGAGCATTAATTATACAACGAATTCGGAATGGTTGTGTTCAGTTTGTGATAACGTTACGCCATATCCTATTACCGTCAATCCTAAAGTTCTAAAGTTTCTGAGAATTTAGAATTAATATTCTTGAGACTAAACCGAGAATTTTACTTGTTTCAATTCTATGGTTTCGAAGCAGAATCTTTTTTACGGGAAATTTATTTTAAGAATGTAACGAATTTGATTTTTACAGTAGAGTTCATGGATTATATAAATTAATGTGAATTAAGTGAAATTTTGACAAAATAAAACTTAATTTAACGGAATTCAAGAAAAGTAAAATTCCATTGACTGAACGCAAATCGATCAATGATTGGAAAAGTTAATCTTTATTAAATTAATATTTACCAGTTCAATATGAATTGAATTTAAATTGAGTTCTTGTAAATTTTAATCAAATTCAGGTGTACTCTAACAATTTAAATTAAATTCTTGTACAGTCAAGTAAATTCATGTGCATTATCCTACATTAAAATTGAATGCTAGCAATTCTAATTAAATTCTAGTAAATTCAAATTGAATTTTGGTTAATATCAACTGAGTTCTAGCAAATCCAATTAGAGTGGAACTAAATTCACATTAAATCCTAGCAATTTCCAGTGGGTTCTAACAGTTCAAACTTAAATTGAACTATTTAAGTTCAATGTTTTATAAATCAATGCAGGTGCTTTTTATTAAATTAAAATAGAATTCTAGCAATTGTCATTGCATTCAAATCATTTAAATTGAATTCTAGTACATTCAAAATGAAATAATTAGAGAACTATTAATATGATAAAGTCAGTAAATGTCTATTTATATATATGAATAATATTAAAAAATGTTAATAATTATTCAATAATAGTTGAAAGAAAATTATTTATTATATATACTTTTCAATAATTTTCGATTGAAGTTCAAATTTCTTTCCAATTGGGAATGGTATTCGACCATTTCGCCATCATCTGGTGCCTAAAATCACAACTAAAAAGAATAAGTTGAATTTTAAAGATATATTTCACTTTTTGCGTAAAAGTGCTTTTATGACTGGTTTGTGAAGCTTAAAAGAATTATTGTACAGTAAAAATAAGTCCTTATCGAAAACATAGGGCTTCTGATGGAATTTCTATCTTACGTAGTTTAAAAAACACATTTCTTGCCAGAAATGTTTTTTTAAGAAACAAAAAGTATTTGACTGTAACGTAAGTTCATGTGTAAATTAACAAAAATTTACTTTGAATTCAGGTTTGCTTTCAAATAAGTTTTTTTAAGCTTATAATGGGTATCATTTACAATAAGTAGTACGCGAATTTTATTTTTTGTTGTTAGAAAAACATTTTTTTTTTTTTTAAGAAATGTGGTATAAGATGGAAATTCTATCTGAAACACTTTGTTTTAGAGGAAAAATTATTTTTCTCATGCAATAATTGCTTTAAACTCCTCAGAAAATCATAAAGAAGGCATCTTTAAAATTCTACCTACTCTCTAGTTCTGATTTTTTGCAACAGATGACGAATCGCAGTTTAACCATTCACGATAGTTTTAAATTAGTGGCGCTGTCGTCGGTACAAAACAGACATAAAGAATTCTATCAATTCAAATTCAACTCTGGATTCCAATGAATTACAGTAAATGAAAATGTAATTAATATAAAGTAATAAATCCTAGTGAATTTCACTGCATTGAAGGGTCTAAAATGTGAATTCTCATGCTATTAATTTCACAAAAATCATTTGAATGTATGAAATCAATAGTGTTTTCAAACTTGGGTAGATGAATTGCGAATATTCGCAAGAATACTATATTCTCTCTTTAGAACTTTAGTCAATCCTACAGCCGTCGTCACGCTCCCAAGCGCACGTGACCAAGTCACATTGCACATACAATAGACATTTCTTTCCGCATACAAATTTTTTTTCCTAATTTTTATTTTGTGTGTATCTGACGAATCTGGTTTTATTATCTCTTCTCATTTATTTTTTTCTTTGTTTAATCTGAATCCATTCTTGCTCTCTGTTAAATTTCACTCAACTGATTACATCCTGCCCTGACCTTTTACGATTTGTGTCTGTTCCCCAGTGTCGAACTGCAGAAAGCTAACCTAGAGGCCCAAAATACCCAAACCCCTGGCAGCGGTACCACTCCCGGGGCATCCGGGGCCAGTGCTTCCCCCTCTACCACTACTACCAATGCCTCTCCTTTGGCCAGCGCCATCCCATTGGCTCAGCTGCTAAGCAAGCCAGGCGCCCTCAACGCCCTCTCTAGTCTCACAGCTCTTGGTGGGCTCACGGAATTACTAGGTGGCGCTGCAGGCGCCGCGGCAACTGCACTACCAGTTCAAACCACTGGTGTGCATCGCTCGCACAAGCCCTTCACACCAAGGCTAAGAAGTCCGGGCGCACCCGGACCCACTGACAGCGGCAAATTTAAGTCCGAGAGAACCAAGTACAATCCGTACTGAAACATCCACGAGACTCCGGATAACGACGACGCTATAAAGACACTCTGCGTGGCGCCACAGTGATGCATCAACAAAAAAATCTCTGCTCGCTCAACGTTTTATAATCATCAATCAATCACATAATCAAGATTTTCACCTTACTTAGCTAACACTCGTGGAAAAAAAAAATGATCAAAGTATTTGTAAGCGACATTGATAATTTAGTTGAATACATGGGTAATTTCTTCTGATTCGACGGTGGCACCCTCTAGGTTTCAGGTCACAAATCAGCCCTTGAATTTTGATCTTAATCTCGTTATTCTAACGTAAATTGTCGATTACTTAGAAACAGGCCAATACTACGAGAAAGAATAAAGCTCTCTTCTTGCACTACCATGTTCGAACTAAAAAGGGAGGTATCACGTCCCCGCGACAATACAAATATTCTATGTAAATCTTAGATTGCTTAATCTATCGAAATTCGAAACAAGTTGATATTTGGGGCGCGGCAGCATAGATTTCTTTTTATAGAGCCTGGAACAATGTATTCAATCCTTTTTTCTTGTAATTATTGGCTATTTTTATATCCAAAGACCATATCGGGCATCAAAAACCTACTCGACCGTTTGATACAATTATTTTCTCTTCCAACAAACAAACTGGAGGAAACGCTTGAGCAATGTTTAGCGAGCAGAGACATTTTCTTTGCGCTGAACAACACATGCGTAATTAGATCAGCATTCTTGCTTCAAAAAACAAAACAAAAAACACAGTAGGGAAAGAAGCGTCGTCGTCGACGTAGACAGCGTGTCGAGCTTCCGCCGCAATGAATTTGTACGATACATGTGTTATACCCAACCGACGTCTGAACGTGAATCTGGGAAATTTTTCACCAAGAGGAGCCGCCGCGACGTCACGATCAATGCGATTTTTGATTCTTTTTTACGCCATGCGAGCTCAAGATTTTCCCACCAAGGTGGTCATTATTCAGTAACAATTGATCTTGACAATGAAGAAACTTGAGTTTTTCTAGATTCAATTAATCTGTTATATTTGTAATAATATATTTTTTAATTTCACTTTTTTTGGATAAGTATTACTCTAATTTATTATGTTCTTTGTGATTGTATAAGAGTTTTTCTTGGACAGAAATAATACCTGCGGAAATTGGTTTAAATCTGTTGTATTTTGTGTAACCTTACCGGAAAATTTATCTGGAGTTATACAAGATTCAAATAGAGGGTAACTAAAAGATATTTGATTTAAATAATCTTCGGATTATTTTAAGTGATGTACAATTTGTTATCTATTCTTTCTCGAGTTTCAAGTAACCTCATTTAAAAGGTGGAAAAGGAAAACTTTTTAGAAACTTTTTGTTGAGGAATTCTCAATCGTGACCGGCTCCTCACAAAGATGAGTCATTTTTATATTCTTATTATAATTGTGAGCTACAATTATCCTCTCAATCAAGTATATTTACTAGATTAGCTGTATTCCGATATAAAATCTTTTTTGTGATAGTCGAGCGTTTTTCGCGAAAGAATGTGCGGATGAGTAAGTACGCGTATGACAGGACGGGGAGAAAGTGACAACAAGAAAAGAAAATAGTTTTTTGCACCTGTAATTTGTCTTAGAGAGAATTTAGTTTTCTACGTTTGGAATCATGTGAAGCGTATTTCATGTATAATCTTTGGGACATAGTAAAAATATTCGTGAAACTGAAAGCTCACTTGCTAATTTTGAATAATTCCATAAAAAGATTGAAAGTGAGTTACAAATTCGTAAGTTGTGTTTTGTATTACGAGGGGGTAGTATAATTTTGTTTTAAAAGTCGTAAAATCCTCTCGCAGTATAAGTATACAAATTCTAAGTCTTTGTTCGAAAATAGGTAAGTGGGCCGATGAAATGTGGAGGGAATGTTGATAACATTTATGGAATACGTCATCCCTGCGCTGGGGAGTAAAATAGGAGAGCTTATTATCATATACGATAAGGAATAAGGTCGCGAATCAGGTAAATATCGCTACGTGAAATATTCTCTAGGTATACAAATAATTATCTATAACTACTCTATTATCGTAGTGATTATGTAAGTAGAAGTAATGATCTATGGTAATCGTAATGCGCAAGGCATCCGTATATCCCGATAATCAATTTGCATCTCGCAAGCTCGACACGTGCATTCATTTTTATTTGTAATAGCGCACACCGAATTCACTCACTAGCTCTATCGTTACGATGATAGGTGATTAGAATAGACCGCGTGAATTTTGTCACTTTGATACATTATTGTTTGCGGAAAATCAACGACGGTTTGTAGGACAAGAGACGCGAGTTCTATTCTAGACCAGACTCGAATGATCTTCAAGTTAGAGAGTCTTACTAATATGGACCATTCGATCTTCGATCGCGACTCGAGGACTCGTTCACTGATTGTGTATCTGAATGTAAAAGACAGTCAATTTTTCATGGTGACAGCAATAATTAAGGACCTACTTAGTTATTAGATTCAGTATCGATTTCGTGTGCTCAATAGCGACTCGTAGCAACGAGACATTTATAGTCGCGAAACGTCGATCCTCCGCTGAGAGAAAAAAAAAACTGATCAAGATCGTATTTCACATGGGAGGGAGATAAGATACTTATATCTTTCTATAATCATCGCTCCGGGTGAAATTCGATTTTTCAATCTACAAAAGACTGCTTTTGTATTTCTTCTATGTTGTCACTGTATTATTTCTCAGTAAAAGTAAAAGCTAGCATCTAAATTCTATAAATTCTTGATCATTCCAGTCTTTTGCAAATTTGGAAATCGATTTTTCGACTATTTGGACGATTATTATGGAATCATCATCTCGTGAAGAAGCTCGACTTGGACCTCTGGTTTCTCTCTTAAAATTTCAGATTGTAATCGAAAAAGAACGATCAGCGTTTGAGAAGCAAAATAATAAGAGAGTCAGAGGTTCTTCGCAGGATTATATATCTGTATATACATACAATAATGTAACAAGAATGTCAACGGTCGCAGTAGGATTTATACAGCGCCTCGATGTTTATTCATTTTAGAAAGAATTGTTCCAGGGGCGAAGGAAAACCTCGAGGAGTTTGAGGTTCGGTATTTTTAGTAGGAATTTAAGGTCGATTCTTGCTTCAGTGATTCAAATTTTCAATGGGCGCTGTTTTGATTCCTCGTAATCCTTGGTACCGACGTCAAACTGTATACATCGTGTGCTTAGCAAGCATATTGCTACTATGTATTACATTGTTGAATAAAGCTAGGCGTGTTTAATACTACAATACTGGAATTTCTTGATTCAGATAGTACGAGAAATAATATTTTCAAGAGCGACTTACTTTTGAAAA
The DNA here is from genome assembly GCA_932178445.1 of Andricus quercusramuli. Taxonomy (NCBI): domain Eukaryota; kingdom Metazoa; phylum Arthropoda; class Insecta; order Hymenoptera; family Cynipidae; genus Andricus; species Andricus quercusramuli. The sequence goes on along the minus strand of CAKNXH010002394.1, from coordinate 142,824 downwards.
AGGAAGTTGAATGACTTTTGTGTTTGAATAATTATCTGGGTGTCGATTTGTCCGACGAACTGAAAAATAGCGTGTAATTTATATGATAAAAATCGGGATTTCTATATCTATTTTAGCAAAATATATATTCTTGTGTAGCGACAGCAGTGTCAGTACTTGGAACTATTGGGTAGCAGTTTAGATATTCTAATAGAATATTTAAAAGAATAGTATGAATAATGTTAGGGTGGCTGCTGAAAGAGGAAACCGGGAAACGGTAGTGAATTTATTTCTTTTTTTAATGTAAAGTTCAATTGTTAACCTTTTCAATTATGAAATAATTCAGTTTACAATGTGCATTTCTAAAATCTTTCACTTAAAAAAATTCCCTTTCTAGGTCTTCACTTTAAAGCGCACATATTCAATTAAAAGAATTTTATCATACAGTTTTGAAGACCTAATCAATTAAAAATTGGAAGCTTTGGAAATTGAACATTTTCGATGAAAAATGTTTCCAGTTCATCAACTGTAAATATAAATTGATTAATGATTTTTAAAAGTGAACTGTGATTTGAGTGTAAAAAATTGAGCAATAATTGATTTTATAAGACGATTCTGAATCGGTTGAAATCTATGATTTTAACAATGTAAGTAATATTATTAGTCATGTCTTAAGATAGAAAAAATAATTTTTTAGCGAAAAAGTTCAAAACTCACGAAAAATAATGATGTTATCCTTAGTGTTTGTATTTTAATTTTTCCATGCTATCGTTTCTTACCAATTTTTTTAAAATAGTTGAATTTCGATACATCATAACCCTTTTTTGGGGGAGGACATGCCCTACAAATCTAATGTTTCCACTTTTGAAAATAAGTAAATAATAATCTTCGACATTAGCTATTTGTTTGACAAATGTTTTCTTTGAAGGAATTGTTTTAAAGATTTCAGCCAGAGAAATATTTTCTTTCAAAGTTGGAAACAGTAGAGTTATAGATAATGCTTTCCCCTAAAAACCAAGGCATCATTTATTCAAATTCAACCATTTTTCAAAAATTGGTAAGAAAGAGATAGTACAAAAAATGAAATTGCAAAAAACATTGTTAAAATAAATTTTTTGCAAACTTTAACATTTTGTCAATAAAAATAACGTCCTTTTTAATGATATCGTCAGAAATATTTTGATTCTTGAAATCGTAGAAAAACTAATTTTTCAGGGATCTGATTTTTGGCACAACGACTTTAAAAAATGCAAATATCCGATTGAAACTTTATAAACTATTTCAATTTTAAAATATCTTCAAATTAATAATTAAACTCTTATTCTATTTTCAATCCTATTGAAATACTATGAAATTTTGGAATTAAAAAAAAGGAAAACCTTTGTAATATTTAGAAGTATTTGACTGTTTATTTCAAATTTGCAATTATAGTAAATCAAATATTAAAAACTTAAAAACTAAACGACTGAAAATAATTTTGCTTCTAATTTGAAATGTGTTCAGCTAAAAAAAAATTCAAATAGTGAAATTTTAATGTCGCTAACTTAAAATTGCACACTGACCAAAAATGGGTGCCGGCTCGGCTGCGGATTGCTATAAAAAATGTAAAAATGAGCTTTGGGTAACGATTGAAAAATCGAGTTTTCAATTTTTTACACAAATAAATCTTTTTGGTGAAAGGACTGTAAAAAGTAGATTTTTTTTCAACGAACGATAATAATTTCAAGAAATATCGATCCTGAAGGGTAGAAAGAAAAGTATTACTACGCTTAAGTTTTAACTAAAATTCAACTTCAAATTTTTTATTACAAGATGTATTATCTAAATCTATATTGCCACCCTTCAACTGTTCATTTTATAAAAGTGAAAAATTTTGCAGTTTAACATCATTTGGTTCAAAATTGTTTAATTGATAAGTGTTAAAATCTTCCATTTTATATCTTCGATTCAACTATTGAGCGTTTGAGTTCAAAATTTCTGAATTCAAACTTTTGTAAGCTCTAATTTTAATAGTTTAAAATACAACAGTGCAATTTTCTCTTTCTTTGTAAGAATCCCAGAAATTACATGAACTTAACTGAATCGACACCCTGATTATTGAGTAATTTAATATCATAGTATCTTTTATTTCAGACTTTCTAAAAACTGTCTTCTTATTTTATAATTTTGTATTTGTGTTATAATTAATTTTTTATATTTAAGAGAAGTTTTTTTTTATTCTTAGAGCTAAAAAGTATTTTTAGTTTATTTTATTAAGTAAAGAAATTAGTAGCTAATTAAGTTAAATGTAGAGTTTTGAGAAAATAGAAAGGCGTTAGTTTTTTTTTTATAGATAATATGAAAATTTAGTGACAAATGTTAGTGGCTTAGTTATAAATAATTGTAGTTCAATTTTGAGAATGAAGTGTCTTGTGACAGTTGATGAATATAAATTACATTTATATACTGTGTGTATGCGTAAAATACAAACACACCGAAGAGTGGAGATGTAAAGTGAGAGAAGATGTTTCCATCCAACCAACTTGACCCAGGCTCCTGCCCATCTTCGGTAAGCACCAGCTCCTTCCTTTGTAGTCCTTTTTAAACTACTTATCCCTTTTTACCGTTTCTCTTTCGAACAAGTTTGTTTGTCAGAGTTTTTTATTCTTAAAAATCACGGCAAAGCACGTGCTTCCCTATTATTAATCGTACAGCGTTTTTCTATTCAAGAAACTATTTTAAATCTCTTTTTTTTTTGGAGATTTTAATCGTATTTTGTATTCGGAAGAAAAACTTATTAATTAAAAAAAAATGTACTTCACATTCAAATTCAAAAGTTTTTATTCAATTAAAAAATGAGAATCCTAATGAAAAGTTCTTCAATTAAAAATTTAAGACAGTTAAAAACATATTTTCGTTAAAATTTTTTAAATCTTGTTTGTCATTATCATTATTTTGGAATGAATCAGTTATTATAAAAATAAGATAATTCAATGAAATATTTTAATGTAATAAATCCTTTTAGGATACAAAATAAATCTTTTTTATCCTGTAATATGGATTTCAGATCATTTCAATAAAAAGTCGTATGTTGTTTTTGAGTGGTATTTAAATGACGAAATTGATTGCTTTTTACATGTGGTGATATTTTTCCTTTGTTTTTAAAATAATAACAAAAAGCTCTATTCATCAGTTTTATGACAATATTGATTAATCAATATTTTCCAGAGAAACTGGAGTTTCTAAAATTAATTTCTCTTACTAAAAGTAAATGATTTAAAATAATAACTGAATCATTAAAAAAAACGTTAAGTTTGATAAATTCAATAAAAAAAATTCTAGCTTGGGAATCCAGTTATTGAACTTGCTTCAAGTTCAAATTCCAAGTTCGAAGAATTTTCTAATGGATTCATTTTTTGGAGAATAGTTATTTTCTTTTGGCCGACTAAAATATTTGAAGAAATTCGCGTAATTCCTCGTTGTAGTAACAATGAGTTCAAACCTTTTTTGTTGGTATTCAAACACTTTGCAACGTGGTAGTTTCACGTTCTCGTAAAAAATTTAATGAGTACTAAAGAGCCTGTTAATGCTTTTTTTTAAGAGATAGAAAAAAAGTTTAATTCAATTCTGAATAATGATACTCAATTAACTTGAAGAAGTACTTTTCTATTGTGGGGTATTTAATAAACTTTATTAAAAAGTAAATCAACATGAAAATATGTTTTAGAATATTCCATTTTCAACACTTCACAGCTCAAATTATTCATTCAAAGTCTTTTAATTTGCAATTTAAAATTGTGAAACTTTAACTTGTTGAATTTTGAAAGCTAAAATGTGAAATTGTATATTTTTTCCATTGTCGCAAGTTTGACAATTTCAAATTGTAGTATTCTAAATTGTACACTTTCGGCTTACAAGAGGAGACTATGTCGCTTCGTAATTTTTGTAATGAAAGCTCATTACCTGAGTATTATTTTGTTGCAAAGCAGTAATATGTCATTTTTCGCCGTTTTCGAGAAAATCTATTTTGAAATATCCACCACACGTTTTAAAAATTGTGGTGAAACCATACTTTAAATCAGCCGGTAGCTCAGGCTTTTCGGCCACATCGCCGAAAGGTTGGGTGTTCGATTCTCGCTGTCTACACTTCTTTTTTATTTATTGAAATGCTTATAAATATAATTTCCTTCAATAATCTTTTTAAATTATGGTAATAATTT
>CAKNXH010002394.1:123860-138546 GCA_932178445.1 Andricus quercusramuli | reverse complement strand
TATATATATAATATTTACCAATTATATTTAAAATTAGAAATATGAACGAATTTTTTCAAACCTCGCTTTATCAGGTTCAATATAATTGGTTAACATTATAAAAAAATTAATAATATTTATGTAAAATAAATTTTTGACAAAAAACATGATAAAGTTTTAAAAAATGCAGTTTTTTCGCGAAAAAAAGGCATTTAAAATATTATTTGTATAATTTTGAAAGCCTATTGCTGGAAATTAAATTAATAGATATTGTAATGAATAAAAAATTAAATAAAAAAAAATGCAGGGAGCTAGAATTGAACAACAAACCTTTTGGCTATGAAGCCAAAGCGTCTGAGCTACCAGCCGATTTGAAGTATGTTTCGCTAAACTCCGTGTCTTCTGGCAGATATTTCAAAGTATTTTCTCGCAAAAGGGCGGAAAATAGTGAATTTCTGCTTAGGAAAATTGATGCCGGTTTCCCATTGTTATATTTTTAAAATAGAACAATTTTGAACAGAAGCGTTAGAAAATCAGCAATTTCACATACAATATTAAATAATAAAATTTTATAATGCAACAATTTTGAGTGTAAAGCGTTGAGTATTTAACAACTTGAAATCTTAAGCTTTCAAAATAACTTTCAATTAAAGCTTTTATAGATGAAACAGTTCACATTTTCTGACACAAATTACTACAGGAAACATAATAATGAAAAATAATATGTTGAAAATTTGGGAACTTAGATACTAAAACCCGCTACAAACGGAAAAATTCCAAAGTGAGAATGTTCGCTAGTAAATAATTTCATGTTTGAACCGATCAGAATTTAATAAATTCATACTTTAACGTTGTAAATTGAATAATTAAAAAAATGATGCAACTGTACATATTTAAAAAATTTACTGTTTGATACTGGAAAATTTCAAATTGAAGTACCTATTTTAAATAATTTGTTATTGGAAAATAAAACATATAGGCCTTATAAGTCCTTATTGAGCTTTAGGCTAAATATGTTAATGGTGTAATTTTCACCATTAAAGAATAATTTTGCACCCAACAAATATTGTTAAAGCCTTAAGTTGATATTTTTTATTTTAAATGGTTTTTTGTTGAAGATTGCTTCATATATAATTTTTTGATTGTTTAATTTTGTTTCCTTGCAATTTGCAAACGACAGTTTAATATCGTTTAATTTAGAATGTTTAAAATTCGCTACGAAAATCGAAAAGTTGATCAAAATCAAAACCTTATAGAATACAATCCTCAGGGTTGAGAATAGGGAAAAAATGGTAAAAGCTTGAAATTGAATGGGCGATAGTTTTTGTAATTGGTGCAAAAGGCTAAAATAAAATTGCTTCTGTTTCAGGATATCGTTAGAGACCGGTGGAATGGCGATTCCTGCGTTCCAATACATCACGCCAAATCACATCGTCAAGTCTCCCATACATTAAAATGGAATTTTCACATTTGCGAGACACCATCGAAGGACGCAAAGTGTCACGAAGATGTTGTCAATGGCATCTAGGGCTGGGTCGATAACTGTGTTCAACCAGCCTGCTAAAATGCCAAGAAAAACAAAATTAAAAGATCATATACACCATTACAGTCACTAGGTAACTATGAACACACGGACAAACACACAAACACACACCCCTGAACACAAAACACTCGAGTGTACAAATCTGTACAAAAGTTTTAAAAAAAAGCACGCTGCAGCCTCATGCTGCTGCCGATTGGTAAACGGGAACAAGCCAAAGATACGTTATATATATTCATTTTTATATTTAACGAGAGGATGAAAAAACAAAAGAATTATTATTACTAATTAATTATTTAATTAATTATTGTCTATTATTCTTTATTATTACTATTATTACTAGTAGTCGATACTTTTAAACCGGTTGTTAATGTTTTTTCTTAACACCGCGTGCTCCACGAAGTTTTCGCGAATGAAATTCGTAAACACGTGCGAGATTTTCCAAATTTTAACGTAAAAACGCCGATCCTTTTTAAAATTACGCGCGTCACGCGGCACACGAGAAATCATTTTGTGATATTCATTGGAGCTTATAATTGAATGTATTTATTTTCTATTATATTTTATACTTTCTAGCGAGTAGAGGAACGAACAAAAGAAATTATTATGAAAAAAAAATGGGAGGGGACGATTTTTTTCTCGTGAGCTCGACGCACAAGGAGCGCTTGTAAAAGTGTAGGAGCAACAAATGTTGTATCGATAATTTATTTATCACATGATTCAAGAGATTTCGGGTTTAACAATCATGTGAGATTTATTATTGTACGAAGAATTTTACGAGCACAGGTGGTTTGAATCAACATTTAATTCTTTTTAATTTATAACAATTCTGTTTGGCCAGCAGATACTAGTTTTAATGTTTTTAATATAATTTATCGGGGTTGATAGACTTTGATGAGATTTTTGACCACCTGTGATCGAGCGTCTTGTGCTCTCTACTTCCGGTTTTACGATCAATCAAAATTTGGGATTTTATTACGGGGGCAAAAAATGTATTGAAATGATCGTTATTCCGTTGAAGTGAAACTGGACGCGATAAAAGTGGCTTCTGTTGAGAGAAAGAGAGAGAAACAAATTAGTACATGGAGTATAAATAAATAACGATATATAGTATATATACGATATATATATATTTAATATACAATAAAAAAAAATAATTAGAGGAGATAGAGCAATGAAGGTGCGAGATCAAAGTTCGCTTTGATTAATAGGAGGCGTCCTCCTTCCCTCTCCTTCTCCCTCCTTCTAGAACCAAACATCGTTAACGGACTGACAATCGATTAATTTTTAGTCGATTAATATTTAATTAATCAGAAATTTCTACTTTTTTATCAATCTAATAAATCTCTATTTATTTGTTATAAAAATCATATTTTTTTCTAGTTTATTCGTAGGTTTAGAAATTCGGAACCTAGTCGTCTTTTATTACTTTTTTAAAAATATTTTGAAATCGGTATTCCTCGAAGATCTAAAAATTGTAGGTAAAAATTATAGATAGGGTCAATAAAGATTATTGACAAGTGATTGGACAAAATTGGGGTAATTAATAATTAGTTTCAAGTCGTGCAGTATTAAGTCTTTTTAATATTAGGATTAATGATTTTTGTATCGATTTCTGAATGAAGTCGAGGAATATCAGATTGTTGTCTTTTTCTTAAGAGTTCGATTTTAAGTCCGTTGCGACATCGACCTCATTTCTGTCCTCGAAACATGAGAGTTCACCCCCCCCCCCCCCCCCAAGTTGCTTACACGAAAAAATCGCAATTAGACTGTTTCGGTCAATTTCTCAAGTCCCGTCTCACCATATCGATTCAATAGATTTGCGGATTGTCAATTGTCGATTAGGCAATTCGTTTAATAAAAAAATATTAATGACTTTTATTTCGAACTTCTCCAACATATCATTGAAAAGTTGATAATAAACGTGTAAGTGGCAAAAAAAAATCACAGACAACAATGATAAACCGTTTCTGAAGAATTTTCGGAACATGAAACATATCTTCTCGAGTACTTGCGGCGCGTGGCAACTATTGAAGAAGGAAAAATCGCACACGTAAATGTAAACCTTCGCGCTTCCCAAACAGACAGATTCTCCAAAATTTTCGGGAAAATTGTTGAGATTTTCTCAATTTTGAAGAGAATCTTAAAATAATCTCTACCAAACGCAAATCCGTACGTTCCTTTCGGCATGCATTTCATTTGACTTGAAAACAAAACAAACAAAAACCAGTAAGAGAAAATTGTTTTAATAAAATTCAGTACCAATGGCTTCCATACCCTGAAAATCAGCTGAAGGCTTCCGAAAATCTTCCTATGGAAATTTAATTAAATCCAAGGAAGATTTAAAACCAATATTTGACAGATTCGAAATACCGATTCTGATTTCTAGACGAGAGACTCGAGTCCTAATTTTTCGATGATTTAAATTTGTATTTAAGTTCCAGGTGGGAAGGAATCGAGATATCAGGGTGGCAAAAGTGCCTTTTTTTCGTATCTCCCGATTAATTTTCGCCGCAGAGCTCTCGCCGATGCGATTAGGAATCGATTCTCTCGTCCGGAGTCAGGTTTTCAATCCCCTTGACGCTTTCAAACATCTTCGTCGTTCACGTATCACTAGCCCCCTCTCTACCCCTCTTAAACGATTTACCCACCCTTGACCCCCTTCAATCCTCTCGATGGATAAAATCCCATTGAAATAAAAACCAGCAGAAGATGAAAAAACCCCATGGGTTTACCAGGATCTGAGCTGATCAGAAGTCGAGATCTTCTACTATTTCAAATTATAGAGAAATTGACCAAATAATGGAGACCTTTATTTTAGGATTCTAAAACGATAACCTATTTTTTTCTGAGGTACTCTATTTTCAAAAATTAAATTGAACCCGAATGTTTTAGTTTGAAAATTGCTGCGATTTTTTAAATGCATTTACAATTTTAAGCGATTCAAAATTTTAAAGTGTTGATATTGACGTTTTCAAATTGAAGTTAAAATTTAAATACTTATATTTTCAGTTTTAAAAAATTCTAGGCCATTTATGTTTTAAAAATGTGGTTTAATCGTTTTTAATCTGAACCACTTTTTGTTTGTAAATTTGGAAACACTTTCTAATTTAAATTATTAAACTTGTTTTTAAATTCTCGATTGTACAATTCAGAACGCTTAAAGTTACAATCCTGCAGTTTTTTATCATTTCTTCCCCCGAATTTTCCGGGGTTTTAAAACTTAGTTTACTTTTTATTTTTCAAATCGTTGAATTTTGAAAATTACAATTTGAAATTGTTATATTTTATAAAGTTTCAAATGGACAGTTTTTTATTTTTGACGTTTCCAGTTTGGAATTGTAAAATTTTACAGTTTAGAAAGCTTTAGCTCAAGGTTCAACATTGTTCAATTTTGAACATTTTATTTTAAAACAAATATATTTTACAGCTAAAACTTGCATTTGTTCAATAGTAAGATTAAGATTTTAAGAATACTATTTTATTCATTTTATAAATATTTAACATTAAAAAGTATTTAAATGAATGTTTTCGTGTTTAAAATATTAAAATGGTCATGAAATAAAAATTGAGAAGAATTTTCAACTTTTGGCATGAAAAAGGAATAAAATTGGGATATTTAAAACATGAAATGAAATCGTAAATTGAAAAAAACTTGAAACACAATATAAGAAAAACTTCAGTTTCGAAATATTAATTTTATTTCATGTTATTCTATCATCTTTTCTGCTTCCTGAAAAATGTCCTACTTCTCTAAAATTTTGGAAATAAATTCTCTGAATGAAAATTTGTTTCAAGTCTGAAAGCTGGTTATTTTCGATGGGAAATTAGAATTTCGAAAGGAGTAGCCTCTTCTAAGGGAAAAAATGTTTTAAAAAGCAGACACATACACAGAGTCATAGTGAGAGACACTGTATGATTGTGTATATCAACAATAAATATTGCTGTGATTAGAATTGATTATAGTATAGTAGTTAAGGCCAATTTTAAGGTAAATAACGGATTAGATGGGGGGCACGAAAATAAGTAGGAAAATTTGTTGCAAATCAGAGAGGGGACGAAAGTGCCGAAGAGAAGAAATTGAAATGAATTTTAATGTTACGGGATCTGCGAACCGAGCAATCTGGAATCTACGATCCTATGGAAAGACTGATAATTACAAAAATTTAAAAAAAAACGATTCACGGTCACCGCGTTTCTATCTCAAAGAGACAGAAAATGCCGTGGAGGGAAATATAGCTTTCTTATTTACAAAAATTATTTAATTAAATTTATTTTTAAAATTTTCTAAGGAGGCAGCGTTGCTCGATGTTAAAATTGGATTATTTATTTTAAAAAAGGAAGCTCAAGTCGAATATTAAATATTAGAAAATCTAACAAATTGCAATTAGAATTAATTCTTAGCAGTATTAAAACTCATACTCCTGCAGCGCTGTCAAAAGACTGAATTTATGGAAATTGTAAAATATCCGTTCGAGAGTCGTTCAAATATATACAGATTGAGGAAAGTTGAAATTTGCCACTGTCTCTTGAACCAAATAATTGAGTATAATTTAATTATGCTGCTATTTGAACGACCCAGATTCTAGTCTATATTTTTATTTCTATTTTTATTTTTATCTTCTTTTTTGTCAAGTCCAAAAGTGAAGAAAATTCTCGAAGAGTCTCTTTGGAAGCAATTAAAAAATGGTCAATAAAACTATTTTCAAACACCTAGAAATAATTTCAATCTTTAATAAAACGAGCATATAATGCAAACGCCAAATGAGTAGCTTTCAGATACTCAAATTTTTTAACTGCTCAAATTGCACGATTCGCTCGACTTGTTTCTGCTCTGGAAAACAAAAAACAGGAAGAGATTTACGAACGTAATTTTTTTTGTTCCCTCGCGACAATAGAAACAAGCCCCTCCTGCAAAATAAACGTGACATAAATAAGGAAAGTTTCTCAACTTTAAGAATCTATTTCCCTTTGAGGAAATCCAATACTGCTCGTAAATCCCAAAAGTTCGCGGTGATTCTAAAAAATAATTTTAATTGCGACCGCGATTAAAATTAAAGATCATCGGGAGACCTCGATTAAGTTGATGTATACCTAGTGTCATTGAAGATTGAAGATTGTCGATTTGGTGGATTGATTCTCGTCTAGTAAAAATAATAAAAATAAATAGAATGAGAATGGAATAATGAATAGAGAGGCAATTATTGACGTCAAGTATATTCCAGAAGCATATCCGGTAACACATATGATTAGACTATATATCTCTTTGCTCCAGTATACACAAGCTCATACATAATACTTAATCGTATCGCACTAATGAAATGAATTAACGTCGCTGAATCGATCACTGTGCTCGTAACGTTACTAATTCCACATTTATTCTAGGGATTCTAGGGGAACTTTCGAGCGATCGATTCTCATAGGCAAATAGCTACTAAGTATTGTCATTAGTGCATCATTTCTAATTTATAAGGGATCTTCATAAAAATCGTCTGTTAAGATTGGTATACATGTATTTCCTAGCGTCTTATTATAATGTTCGTCGTGATCCAGAGGTGCCAAATTTCTTCTCGGGAAGCCGATCGAAAGAGAAAGAACAAGTTTTTAAACAGATTTTTGCAAAGACCTTCCTTGCAAATCGGGAGTAAAAATCTGCAGTTTTCATTGGAAAAGGCTCAAATAAATTTCTCTTTCCTTCGTGAGGACTCGTTTGTATCCGCTTCCGTGTAACTCAATGCAATGTTTAACAAGAAATAGGAAATTCGACTTTTAAAACGAGAATTATCAATTTTAGGCGGACAAAAGGAATCAACTTTTGGATTTAGACTTAGACTTAATGTTTTGAGAAGCAAGAAAGAAATTGAAATCAGCAATATTAAGATCGAAAAGGAAATTGTAAAATAATTAAAGCACTGTGCTATAGAATACTAAAAGTAATAATAGTAATTGTATAATGCTCAGATTATAGTGCCGTGTTTTCCTAAAAAAATAGACTAACACCTTTTGAAAGTCGATTCGAATATCACGGGTTCTACTTTATTAGAATAAAATCTATTAATCTCAAGTAGACTATAGGCAAGAACTACAATAAGCGGATACAATATTGGAAAGTTGTTTTCAAGTTTGGATAAAAATTGATAAAATGCAGAGGGTTGCTACAGAGCCTGGAAAACCTGAAAAGGGGTAGATTTTTTTGAAAAGGTCCTGGAAAATCTGAAATTTTTTAGTAGAGACAGTAGGACAAGAAATTGAAAGTCAAATTTAAATCCAGCAATCGAAAATTTGATTAAAAGGAATAATTTCAGATTAAAATTATTGAAAACATTCGTCGAATAACTGCAAATTAATTCATTAAAATTTAATCAGTTTTAAATTGAAATTTACAAAATGGTGTGCTAAATTTTTTGAAATTGTAATGTAAAATTAAATAAGCATGGTTTTCTATTTGTAAAATTCAACTATTTGGTTGAAAATTCATGTATTTTGTTGAATATCTATCCTTTTTGGTAGAAAATTCTTGTTTGAAACTATTTTGTTGAGAATTATTATTATTTTAGTTGAAAATTCATTTTTTTGAATGAAAATTAAACTATTTAGTTGTAAATACATATATTTTTATAAAAATCTGTCTTTCTGAGTAAAAATTAATCTTTTTGTTGAAAATTCAACTATTTGGTTAAAAACTCATCTATTTTGTCAAAAATGCAAAATGTTACTTGAAATGTTAGAGATGTTAAGCGTTTAGAGTATACCATTCAGTATGTTGGTTTTAAAATTTAAACGGGTCCTATTAATGTCGATCAATTTTAAATCAGGGATACCAAAGTTGATAATTTTAAATAGATATTTTTCAAAATGGTAGAATTTCGAAAGGGAAGCCTTTTAACCGATTTTAAATTGGAAACGTCAAAATTGAAAATTTTAGGGTTGTATCTCCAAGAAAGGGCATTTTCAAATTCCGTAGCATCTCTGGTGTAAAAAATATCCAAAAGTTGTATCTAAAGTTGGATAAGAATTGATAAAATCGAGTTTTGAATCCGAAAAATCGAGTAGAAATGGAACGCGAGCATTATGTTGTGGCGTAGAGCAATCTGGTTAGTGCAGGGGCCTTATCCTTACTGCGAGGGGTTAGTCCTGATCGACCTCGATCCCCTTTTTCAATTAATCATTTTGTCAAATTTAAGATTTAAAATTCAAATCAAATGATTAATTAAAAAATGTGATCAATTACAAAATTGGGCGAATTCTTGATCGTGGCGATCGGACCGACACCCGACTTTATCGTAACGCAAGGCAATCAGCTAATAAATAACTTAGTTTTTATAGAATATTGTATCGCCCTCGCCCTTTCCCGGGCGCGAAGGATCTTTAAATTTAAAGCAAGAAAGACAAGAAAAATGAGAATGTAATAAAACAGTTGTTAAAGATAATAAGAGAGGATAGATAAAAACAAGTTTTCACTAATCTCTCTTCTAATCGGGCGACTAGATTTTGGAGGCATATTTTTTCTATATGGTGGAAAGACTTTATGTATAAAAAAAATGAAAAATACGCGAGAGGGACCGCAGACTGTGCCAAATATCGAGAATCCTAATTCGAGCGGCTCAAACACGTGCCAAATAATTATAAAACGCGTGCCAAATCTTTTAATTAATCCCAAATTCTCCCGAACAAATATTTTCCATTTCTATCTTGGAATCTAGGTTTTGAGGATTTAAAGTGGGATTTACAGTGGAATTTAGAGGAAGATTTTTGGGGATATGAATGACTTTATTGCCTGAAAATTAAGGCCGTGTTAAAGATAATGAAGGAATGGAGTGCGCGACGTCTTCCCACTTGAATCTGTATATTTAATGTGTTCTTCCAGGGGCACTTTCGCCCTTTCTTTCTTCCCTTCTTACAAAGAGGATTTTTGCAAGCGATCCTCTCTCTAGTTCTGAAATCCGAATCTTTTCTCAAACTCTTTGAGCGACAATTTATCTTGAACTCAAATTTTCCGAATTTCCAACTTGAAAATAGTAGATAAATTTCTAATTTTGGAAATTTGGTTAAATTTCTTCGGCTTCTCCCCTCTTTTCAAGATCCTTCGTCCGTGCTCTTTCGTCTTGTACATGTGTGTAAAGTAATAGCTATATTCTTCGGCCGAAACCAACTTATGTTACGAAGCCTTTAAGAAACAGGGTCATAAAAATACTTACGATTGTAATAATGAGTATTTAAATTTTTAGCGAGGAAGGTCAGATGGAGAGACATAAAGTTAACAAAGTAGTGTGCGTTAAAAAAAGCGAATCGCGAAGAATGTTGGACAAGACTTTCTAAGATTCGCTGAATTAAAGCTAATGTGGCACATCCAGGGGGATGGTTAAAAAGAAATTTTTTTTTGAACTCCTATGGGAGTTTGGAAAGCCACAATTTTCTTTCTGATCCTTTGATAATTTAATTTTCGATTTGCTTCTGTCTTTTTTTTAACGCGCGAATCGTTGATTTGTTGATCGTCTGCGGTATGGCAAAAGTACATTACTCCAGGGTAAAGAACTAGTTTTTGTAAAATTGTCTCGTACTCAATATTTATGTAAAATAAAAATAAAACTTTTAAAGAAGAACTTACGAAGTATAGAGAGGTATGAACGATATAACTTGTAACAATTAGCGATCGCAGTAAGGAAGAAAAAAAATTAATTAAACACACAAAAACACAGACACACACATACCGACCGACACAAATACTGTAATACTATAATGAGTATAATAACGGTTATTATCGGGACTAAGATTAATCGTATTCAAATTTTGAATATAAAAATTATACTCGTAAAAGAAGAATTGGAAACGAGTATAAAAAATTATATTCGAAGAAGTGAATAGAAAAATGATATTAATACACTTTAAGTGTTAGAGCAGGCTTGAGATTCGAACCGTGATTATATCGGCTGACGTGGAAAAGTGCTTTAATTTAGAGAAAAATGTAGTCACATATCTCTCAAAAGCGATTTCATTTTAATTCAACGGGTGGATTGTAATGAATTTAAACAAATTGAAGTATCCACCTGTCGTTTGAAAATTGATACAAAAAAATCGTCACGTAGGAACCGTGTGTATAGATCCAAAAAAAAAATACATAGGTAACCCGCGTCCAATGTCAGTCTACATATCAGACTTTAGTTAGCACCAAGCCCTTTTCCGACTGATCGATCACCGTTTCCTCGAGAATAAATCACCCTTCTCATCTTCCCATCCAAGAAAAAAACCTATCTTCCAACAACTTGAAAAGTATTTAATGTAACTATTCTACCAATTTAGTAGAGACTACATTACTTATACCACTATTATTACTAGATACTCTATAACTAATACTAATACCGCTGCTATTAATATTACACTACTATACCACCCATATTACAGACATAAAAACGTTGTTAAGTCGCTGTTTAAACAAAACTAAAAATGTTTAGTGGCGACGAGCTTCGCAAAAATCTGTATGGAAATTATTCTGTTAATTTTCTGTCCTTTGACGAAGTTCGATAATTCTTTATTTTAAATTAATTCGGATTGAGCAATATTTAAATTCGATTTTAATGTCTCAGCTTTGAATTAGCATCGTCAAAGGAAAGGAAAAACTCCTCCCTCAATATTGTGTATTCGAAAAAAAAATTAATTTCGTATGAGAAACGATAAGAATAATTATTTAAAAATGTGTTTGATTTCTGAGGAATTTCGGGAAATAAATCTTAAAATTAGAATCGATTTGAGTTTTTAAAGAGTCATTTCAAAATTGATAAACATTGTAATATCCAATGTAGTTAAAAATTCACATTTTTAATTTATTTATAGAGTTATCGAAATTTATTTGAGACCTACCAAAGTTTGTCTCTTTTAAAATTGAAATAATTTTTTCCAAAATCCTTTAAAGCAATTGCAATACTCGTTATCCAATTTCTGCTTGTTAACCAAGTGAAACAAAAAAATCTCTTTGTCGCCAAAAACTGTAAGAAATTTAGCCGATCGATTCCACGTTGTCTTCGCCATCTCCTTGATCCATGCGTAGATCTTCAATGTATTCTTCCTTGCGAATGTTTCCGTTTTAAATCTCTATGCCAACATCGTGAAAGATTGTGATATAAGACTAATAAAGAAAAAAAAATGAAAAAATGTTCGGACGAGCGAGCGACGCGACACGTGCAATTGAGTGGACGTTCTCCAGCAGCGAACTCTCGGACAAATGATTAATTATAATTATCATTAATATTATCTCTGTATTTAACTGCATTACATTGCGTAATTAATCTATGCAAATCTCGAGCGATATTGTTGCGTATTTATATATTGATTGTACTTTACGTAAGCATACGTTGTTGATTAGTTGCTATCTAATATTAGGATGTAGTTACGAAGATCGGAAGGAATCGAGCCTCTCGCGAGAAAAAAAAACCCATTACCCTCAAATAATTTTTATTTATTGAAAAAATGTCAAACATCTGCGATTTATACTGAGGATTTATTCTTCAATCATTTTTTTTTTTTCAAGCTCAGTTCATCTTTCTGATCCTTCCGATCTGCGGTTATCGATTCTGTTTTGTTCTTTTAATTTTTTACGACTTTCGTTTTTTTTTGCTCAAAGCGTTTCTCATTCGAGAAATTTATGGAGAATACTCTGCGCCAACAATAATGCCCGAGCCTCGTTGCAAAGTACGCGAATTTTAATTAATGGAAAATGAATTGGTCGGGAAACTTTGCAACGAGGTCAATCCACTTGACTGCATTATTTGTTCCTTTTTTCCGCAAAGTATTCCCCCTTATTGATTATTAGTTAATCTAGCCATTGTATACGTAAGCTGATTTCTATTCGAGAAAAAAGTTCTTTTAGAACACATTCTGTGAGAATAAATTCAATTAGAACCGAAGAGAACAGAACGAGAGAGAAAAGAGGCAAATATTTATGTATCAAAAAGTATTTATCTGCGAAATTGTTATCTAATCTCTAATTATTTCACTTTTGCAATAATGCTTCTGTAGGTAATTTTTCATTTTTCTCTCGCCTTGTCCCAGTTGGTTCTAAAAAATTCGCGGCGTATTTCTTTACTCGATATTCGATTGACCACTTGTAAATAGTAAAAAAAAAAAACGTCGTAGTTTTATTGTCGGCGTTGTTTGAGCGAAGGGAGAAGAAATTCGTGCTGTATAAAACGTCTTTCGTTTTTCGTCAGTGTAAGGATTCATTTCCCGACCAATAATAAAATGCAGAATTAAGAAAAAGTATGCTAAACTCGGAGACACGTATTTACACTGAACTTACGCAAACACAAAAAAAAAAAACGTTCTCTGACAGTGAAATATCATTTCAGTACGATACAAACATATGTTACTTTACCGGTGAAAGGAATAAAGAAAAAAAAAAATACAGAAAGAGATGACAGATTGCTACTGCTCGATAGTAATTAATGTTTGTAAGGGCAATACCATTGTAAATTTCGAGTACACTGTATTTGAATGTGTAAGTTGCATAAAAAAGACAGATTTTTTAGATATTGCACTGTAACGTTTATTATTCTAAGATAACAGCCACGAACGACTGTAGACCCGTGACTCGCGATATCTTATAAAGTAGACGAGATTATACGATTGTAAAAAAAGGAATTTTGATCCAGTCATTATTAGTAATCAGAAAAGAAAATAGGCCCTGAGATGAATCGAGAGGCACCTTCCCTTGTGTAACATATGGAAAATATTGAGGAAAAAAATATATTATTATAGAGACCATGTCTATTTGTAAAGAATTGAATCGAGAGCCACGAGAATGCAATCGCCGATGACAATTATGAATGAATAATTGAATATTATTATAAAGAAGGGAAACTGAATACATCGTTCTTTCCAATACAAGAAAAGCAAGATTTTTAGTGTTTACACTACAATTGATAAACGATTCTATTATTACATAATATTATATTAATAACAATATTATTATTGTAATGTTTGTTTTTGGTTATTAAAGTGTGTATATAGCAATAGAGACTCGTTTTGTATTTTAATCGACTTTTCCTTCTCTTCTGTGATAGGCTTTTTATGTATGTTCCGTTAAACGATTTTTTTAAATAGAAAATTAGAATTTATGTAAAACGCAACTTTTTTTTAAACGATACGATATTTAAATAACTGGAATTTAGAAGCTTCAAATAATATTCTTGGAAAATAAACGCTGACTGCTATTGAGGAGAAGTCTAAAAGAATCGTAAGCCACTTAAATTTTGAGAGCTTTATGATTTTCAATAGATAAACATTTTATAATTTAAATTTCAATATTTTCAACATTACAAAAATGTAAGAAAAATTTATCAAATCACTTAGAACGTAACAAATATATCACATGATAAGTCTAGGATCCGAACCCAGTTTAACTGAAATCGCAACTATTCCATTTTTCGTTGAAAATAATATTTTGAGTTGAAAAAACAAAAATCTTTTCTAATTGAAGAATGAAAGTGTTTTGATTTCAGATTAAAATCATTTTTGGTGGAATTATCAGCTATTACATTTTTTGTTGAGAATTGATCGTTTTTGGTTGAAATATCCATTACTTGGTTTCCAATCTCCTTTTCTCAATCTCATCCTATCCTGCTTCTATCAATGTCAATCTTTTTCTATCTCTCAATCAATCTAAACTCCCTTTATCTGTTTCAATCTCCTTTTCCCTATCTCTTTTTATCCTCGATCTATCCGCGTCAATCTTTTTCTATCTTTTTGTCTATATAAATTCACATCTTGAAAAGGAGATTGGAAAAGAAAGATGTGAATTTAGTTTGACAAAGAGATACAATGGGATACATTTTCTCTATCTATTTCTATCATAAAGATTCGAAATTATTCAAAAAGATAGGATCTATATCTTTAATTCCAGCAGGGTACGCTAGATGAGGCTGAGGGTAAAAGTAACCAACAAGTAAAATTAGTCTTCGGGCCAATAAGTAGAGGCCTACCAAACCGTTTTTAATTAATTAATTTTTAATTAAATTAATTTTATTTACGTAGGTATATAAGCATGGACGTCACGTTGTATTTCTGATACATGGTCAAAGTCAAATTAATTTTTTAACTTTTCTATGGACTCCTCAATTTTGTGGGATAGAAAAAGATAAGAGACCTCGGTCACGAAGGATACATGAAGAGATA
>CAKNXH010002394.1:91043-117307 GCA_932178445.1 Andricus quercusramuli | reverse complement strand
GGATTTCAAAGATTTCCAATTTTTTACAGATTTCAAAAGATTCAAGAAATTTTGCAAAGATTTAAAATATTTCAGGAAGATTTCAAAAGATTTCAGAACGATTCCTCAGAAAATTTCAAAGATTTCGCAAATATTAAAATTATTTCAGAAAGAATCCAAAACCATTAAAAGATTTCGAAATATTTCAGGAGATTTCGCAGATTTCAAGTATTTCAGAAAGATTAAAAATATTTCATAATGATTTCGAAGTTTCTGAAAGATTCCAAAATATTTCAAAGATATCGAAATATTTCTGAAGATTTCAAATATTTCAGAAAGATTTTAGAGAAGTCATAAAGATATCACAAATATTTGAAAATTTTTTGCAGATTTCAAAAGTATTCCAAAATTTAAGGCATTTCACCAAGATTTAAAATTATTTCAGATTTCAAAAGATTTCACAAATATTTCAAAGATTCCAAAACATTTAAAAGATTTCACAATATTCCCAAAGATTTCCCGGATTTCCAATTTTTTACATATTTCAAAAGATTCAAGAGATTTTGCAAAGATTTAAAATATTTCAGGAAGATTTCAAAATATTTCAGAGCGATTCCTCAGAAAATTTCAACGATTTCGCAAATATTAAAAATATTTCAGAAAGATTCCAAAACATTTAAAAGATTTCGAAATATTTCAGGTGATTTCCCAGATTGGAAATATTTTACAGAGATTAAAAATATTTCAGAAAGATTCCAAAACATTGAAAAAACATTTCAAAATATTTCAGGAGATTTCGCAGATTTGAAATATTTCAGAAAGTTTACAAATATTTTAGAATGCTTTCGAAGTTTTTGAAAGATATCAAAAAATTGTCAAAGATTTCAAAAAATTTAAAAGATTTCATAATATCTTCGAAGATTTCGCAGATTACAATTATTTCAGAAAGATTTCAAAAGTATTCAAAAAATTAAGGCATTTCACAAAGATTTCAAAATGATTTCAGATTCCAAAGCATTTCAAAAGATTTCACAAATATTTCATTGATTCCAAAACATTAAAAAAATTTCAAAATATTTCCAAAGATTTCCAATTTTTCACAGATTTCAAAGATTTCGCAAATATTAAAAATATTTCAGAAAGATTCCAAAACATTTAAAAGATTTCAAAATATTTCAGGAAATTTCGTGGGTTTCATATATTTCAGAAAGATTTCAAAGTTTCTGAAAGATATCAAAAAATTTTAAAGATTTCAAAATATTTCAGAAGATTTCCCAGATTGGAAATATTTCACAAAGAATAAAAATATTTCAGAAAGATTTCAAAGCATTTAAAAGTCACACAGATTAAAGATATTTCAAAAAGATTTCAAAGCATTTAAAAGATTTCAGAATTTTTCAGAACATTTCGCAGACTATAAATATTTCAGAAAGGTTTAAATAAAGTCTCAACAATTTAAAAGAGTATCAAACGTTTAAAAGATTTCAAAATATTTGAGAAGGTTTCAAATATTTCAGAAAGATTTCGGGAAGCGAAACAAGTGTGTCTTCTCAGAAAGAAGAAGTGTCTTTAATAGACACTTTTTTATGATTTGAAGTAGGAGTCCTTTCGAATTTAAATAATAATTTAATCAAAACTTTTGTATTTCAGCCCCACGTAGTTAAACAGAAAACAAAGCGGAGAAAAGATAAAGAATCTGGAGTAGCACGGGGCATCGACTTTCAATTTGTCTCCAATGTAATAAACTTCGATTTTCCCCTGGATGTGAATTCTTACATTCATAGGGCAGGTCGAACAGCCAGAGGGAAAAATCAGGGTTCTGCCCTTAGTTTTGTTTCTATTAGAGAAAGACCTTTGTTGGAACTAGTTGAAAATGAACTTAAACAGGAATACGGTCGTCAAACTCTCTTTAAAACTTATCAATTTAAACTAGATGAAGTTGAAGGCTTTCGGTAAGTTAACATTTTTTCAAATCAGTTAATAAAATTCTAGGATATGATTAATATAAAATAATTTCAATTTCAGCTATAGAGCGAAAGATGCGTGGAAAGCAGTAACGAGAATAGCAGTTCGAGAAGCACGACTCAAAGAAATCAAACAAGAAGTCCTCAATTGCGAAAAATTGAAAAGCCACTTCGAGGAAAATCCTCGGGATTTGCAGTCTTTGCGTCAAGACAAAGCTTTGCATACAGTTAGACAGCAACCCCATTTAAAAGACGTTCCCGAATATCTAGTGCCAAATTCACTGAAAAGACTCGTTGGTATGGGAAAGCGGAAAAGGAAATTCGACAGGAATCTCGCAAGTTCTGGAGCGACAGCAGCGAAGTCGAAATACCAAGCGAGGGCATCGAATCCATTACTTACTTTCAATCTATCAAAGAAAAAGAAGAAGTAGTTTGTATATAATGTTAATTTTAATAATTGTAAAAAATATACGAGTCTTATATTACATACGAGTGCGAAATTCGGAGTTGTGATTTACAGTCAAAAAATATATAAATTTCGAGGGATTTAATGCACTTTTTCAAGACTTGTCCGCATCGGTTGTGACCTTTTTTGGCTTGAATTTCTCTCGGATTCCATCGTTGAGGCCTTCTCGGTTTCTCGCTAGTTCGATAGCGTAGAATTGTATTCTAGTGACTAATATACTGTTAGTTTCAGAATAATCAAGTTTGCAATCTGCTCTGAGAAGAGTTCCAAAACTATAGTCTTCAACGACGCCCTTGAATTGTTCGCAGAAGGGTCTCCAAATCTTTTTTTGTTCTTCAGATTTTAATTCGTCCTCGTTTACCACATCGACTTTGAGGTCGGGGAAAGTTTCTCGAAAGGTTTTGTAAATTTGATCGTCGTGAGGAGTCAGTCTTAGTAGTTTTGGATCTACTGAGCATAAGATCTAAAAAAAAAAAAGGGTAATTCGATATACAGTTTCTTTTAATTAAATTTTGGATTCAAATTTAATTCATTGAAAAGTACTTACATTGAAATAAATTTCAGCATGCTCGAAAGCTTTCGTGGCCCACATCAACTCGACAGAAGACTGAAAAGAAAAATAATAGTAAATACAGTGGGTCTAGCGACCCAGAGAATCTGGGAATTTGATGGGAACTCCGTGGTCATAAATTTAAATAAAAATTTTTATTTTCTCCGTACAATTATTATTATTACATTATACGACTCAATGATAAAAACGTGGGACGCGTTGAGCGTCACCGATTTATTAAAAGCCAAACAGATATAAAACTCAGATTTCTTGTGCTGTTTGTTCTGCCTTATTTCAGCTATTTTTTGTCTATAAAGTTTGTTATTTATGAACACGTAATTTGGGAATTTTTTTTGTAATAAATTTCCGATCGTATTATCATCCTGAGTTTTGAATTGGTATCTTTTGAATTTTAAACTGTTAAAATTGAAGCTTAAACAATTTTGGAAGCTCTCAACACTATTCACTTGAAATTTGTAAAATTAAATGACGTTAAACTACAACATTTTTCGATTGATTTTTAAATTGATTTTTTTAAATAAAACACTTTTCAAATTAGAAGTTAATTTATTTTTATTTTGAGTCGTTTGAAATCAATAATTGTTTAATTTTTATTTATAGATTACAATTCAAAAGTTTTATTTGAAAATTAAAAATTCACCAAAATTAAATAATTAAAATTCTAACCCTCAATTTTAAATGTTAACCATTAAAGCTTTCCATTTGTAACAATTAAGTTTAAAATTGTTTAGTTTTGAATATTTCATTTATAATTGCTCACTTTAAATAAACAGTCAGATATTGCTAAATATTGAAAAACGTCCTTTTTTGAATTAAAAATGTTCAATTTTCAATGGGTTAAAAATGTAATATTTCAGACTGAAACAATAATTATTTGAACGTAGGATTTTAATTTGAATAAAAACTTTTAATTATAAATGTATTAATTTGAAACTATTTTTTTATACCATTTAAAAATTGAAAATAATTTATAGTTTCAATCGGACGTTAAAAACGTTTAAAAAATGTTTAATTAAATATTTTAGAATTACGCATTGTAAACTGAATGATATTTCATCTAAAAATGTGTAAAATTCCCAGTCAAAAAATAAATTCACTGTCATTTCCAGTTTTTTCGGTCATTTCCGGGTCCAGCGGCTACCATGATTTAAAGTTCTTATTTTCAGGGTAAAATTTTTTAAAAAGGTCGAAGAAATGAATGTTTTCATGTTTTTGTGAACAACAAAATATTTATTTGTTCTGACAAATTTTTTATCACGTTTTCTTCTTCAAATTTTACTTTTCATTTGTGTTACTATTTGAATAATTCTTTATACTATTTTTAATCAATTCACTTTTAGAAATATTGCGAAAAAATTTTAATACAAATTTCATTCCATCGACTAAAATCGATTTTTTGAAAAAACTGTGCTGATTTTTCCTTCGATTCTTCCAATATCTGAGCTTATAACAAATACGTCGTAATAATTTTAAATTGTAAAATCGTTTATGAATCCAATTTGCAGCCAAAAAAACCAAAATTTTGAATCAAATTTGGAGAAGTTTTATTTTTACTTTAAAAAAATAAATTTTTGACAAAACAAAACGAATTTTCAAAAAAATAGTTAAATTTTTATTTGAATTAATTTTCAAATAAATATATGAATTTTCAACTAAAACATATAAATTTTCAACCAAAAGTGAAACAGTTACAATTTTATTAAAATTTTAGTTAAAAAATGAATTTTCAACCACTTAAAACAAATTTTTAACAAAAAAAGTTAAATTTTCAACCAAATAAATGAATTTCTAACTATAAATGATTAATCTTCAATACAAAATAAATTTTAAATCAAATAGTTGCATTTTCAACCGAAAAGGTGAATTTTCAAGCATAAATATTAATCTACCAAGAAACACGAATATTCAAATGAAAAAATACAATTTTTCAACCAAAAATAGTATACTGACATTTTCAGTTAAAAAAATTAATTTTTGACAAAAAAACAACAAGAAATTTCAACAAAATAGTAAAATTTTTAACAAAAAAATTTTATTTTCAAGAAAATATATGAATTTTTAACCCAAAAAAATTAATTTTCAACCAATTAAAGAAGAATTTTCAAAAAAATAGTTCCCCAAATTTGTTCGAATTCACACAAAAATGAATACGTTTTTTAAATGGTATTTACAGGCTCCACACGCCCTATGAAGTTTAACACGTATTTCCTATAAGGAAAAAAGACGTATTAGTACATTTTATTCAGAATCGTCAATGTTAGGTGAATCGAGTTCAAAGATAACATTTATCTTCATAATTAGGCATAGAATACGAATCAAAAATTACTTTTTAATTATTAACCCCATAAGTCTGTTTTATGGGGTCCCAAAAAACCCCATGAGTGAAAAATTGGGAATTGCGAGTTTCTGGTTTAAAAAAAAAAATACAAATTGCTTCTAATACATAAAGTATTATTATGTTCCATTGATAATTAGATGTTTAAATAAATTGTTTAAATCATTTATTATTGCTTACAGCAATTTTCTCTTAGAATAGAGTAAGAAAGTCGCGGTTTTCTTCCAAATTTACAACTTTTCAATTAGAACGAGGAAATAATTAAATTTAACAGAAATAATTATTTGTGTGGGCTGGGTCGGGGTTAAGGGTTGACCCGGAGACCTGCATGAACCCGACAACCCGAATTCAACTCGCAAACCCCGCAATCAATTTACAATCAACATAAAACTCTGAAAAGCTTCGTAAATATAAGATTAACCGAACAACATCCCTTTTAAAGATTTTTCTAGCTCCGGGTTGAAACCTTTATAGTTTCGGTCAAATTCGTTGAGGTGTCCCCTTTTTACTTAGTGAGACAATAAATAATGAAAATTAACAAACATAATGGTTTAAGCAATAATATCACTGTTCATAATTATCTTCTCTTAAAGTAATGCTAGAAATTCGCGGGTTTTTCTGAAATTTTCAGCTTTTCTTGGTATTTTTTGTTAGGAACAAATAATAAATAATGTTAATGATTTAAACAAAAAGGCTATCAGTAAGTGCTTCAAGGAAAATTTGCACTTAATATGATCCATACAGTAAATTTTAAGAATATTTCAAATATCTAGTTTTTTCAGAAGATAATCACAAAAAAAGAAAGAGATTGTTTGAAAAATGATTCTCTCTGGTGTTTAGTTATTATTTTTTCATAACTAAAAAGCCAAAACAAAGCCAATAATTTCAGAAAAAACTGCAACTTTCTAGTAATTACGTAAGAGAAGATAGTGATAAATAATAATAAATAATTCAAGCAATTATGTTTGTTAGCTTGAATTAATTATTACCTCACTAAGTGAAAAGTGGACAATAAGTAAAAAATTTCAGAAAAATGACGTAACTATCTATTGAAAAAAAAAATTGTGTAAACAATTATGTTGTTCAACTTGAAGTATTTACCTCACTCTAATTGAAAAGTGGGCAAAAAGTGGAAAATTTTAGAAAAAACTGCAACTTGCTAGCATTATTCTAATAGAATATTATTATAAATAATAAGAGATAGATTAGACGATTTATTTGTGTTAAATTTAATTAATTACTGCTTCGCTCTAACTGAAAAGTTGAAAAATTCGCAAAAAACCGCCACTCCTAACCATTCCAAGACAAATTCCATATTCCAAGACAATATTGCTAAAAACAATAATAAATCGTTTAAACAACTTATGTAAACATATAATTCTCAACAGAAAGTAGTATTTTACGTATTGGAAACAATTTGTATTTAAAAACCGCAAAAAATCATAATTAGCGCCAAGAACTCGCAAACCTTAATTTTTCACTTAGGGTTTTTTTTGGGACCCTATAAAACAGACTTATGGGGGTGATATTAAAAAGTAATTATTTATTTGTATTCTATAACTAATTGTGAAGAGAAATATTGAGTTCTAACTCGATTCACCTAATATTGACGATTCTGAATAAAATTCACGAAAACGTCTTTTTTCGTTTTGGTAATACGTGTTAACTACATAGGTTTTTTCATCTAATTTCAAGGTATTTTCTTCCAAAATTGCCCTAAATCGGTTCTCTTCGTAAAATCCTACTCAAACCCTTATGAAAAAATATTGATTTTGTAAAATTTTCCAGTATCTTTTTAACATTTTTTTTAACTAATAATGTGGTACAAAATTAAAACACATATAGCATACAAAAAAACGGGAAAACCGTTCATTTCGATCCAGAAAATTCGGAAATTTCAAAAGAAAATTTCGCTAGACACCCCGAAATATCTACTGCTTGCAATTAATTATTTCTAATTTACAAGTTTATATTTTACTTACATCATTGCCAAATTCTTCTGCAGGTCTAGACAGAATACTCGAACCAACCATCAACTGCTCAGCTGACTGGAATGGTAAATTTATAAATTTTTAGAAAATTTGCTTTCATAAACCAAAATTAATTTTACAAACTTATTTCATCGTATTTATACATTATTTTGCCTTCGTAAAATACTTGACCAATTTGAAGAATTATTTCCTTCTAAAAATACAACTTGTGAGAATTTTTAATGAGAAATATTATAATCAGAACTAAATTAAACCGGCTTTTAACAATGAAGAACAAAAGAAAGTTTTCTTAACCTCTGAAAGAACGTTCTAGAAAATCTTAAAGCAAACAGTATACGTATAAAAAAAAAGTTTCAAACATAAACATCTGTCTGAAATTTAAGAATAATATATTGTAATAAATTGGAAATAGTAACAAAACTTTTATAAAGAATTGTTAATTTACATACCACGTTACCAATTTGTGCCATGGTGTAACCTATTGTCTTTTTCTTCCTGTTAAGTTTATTGTTAATATCAGTTTTAAAAAAACTTGTTATAAAAAAAAATACTCCGCAAATCTCTGAAAAATGTACGTAATTGAATTTTTTATCAAAGATTAAATCCCAAATTGTTTGCTATTTGACCCGAGCACATAACCTGAACGTCTCTGAACGTGTACCACCACCTTTTTTATTAGGTATTTTTACTTCAACCATCAGCTAACTTCACTTCGTTGAGTGCTGAGGGGAAAACAATAGATCAAATGCATGGAACAAAACTTTATTTTGGTATTATCTTCATAATGAAGAATAATTATTACTATTTTATTATGTCATTGAATAGTTCTTAAAAAATAAAAACTATTTTTCAAATACATTCATATAGAAAAAATTAGTTTTTACGAAGATATTAACAAAAAAGGGCAAAAATGGAGCGAATCCCATGCATTTGATCCATTGTTTTCCCCTCAGCAGTTAGCGAAGTGAAGTTAGCTGATTATGAAGTGAAAATACCTTCGCTTATCGATACTTTTCGATATATTTTATAATTTTTTAGAGTATTTTTCTTTAAAATTGTTGTCTTTTTTCGCTTATTGAAAACTCAAAATTTTATAATTTGTTTAAAATAGTAAAAATAATTAGATAAGCCACAGCAAATTACAGAATACAAAAAAATCATTTTTTAAAAACTTGTTTGTTTTCGAGTAATCGATAATTATAAAGCTGCGCACGCGCGTGTGATGACATTTCGTTCCTGTAGTCGTGCGTGCACGAAATACATAACCTACAAACTAATTATCTTAATGATTAATAAAAAAGAATGTTGTGATTGTAAATACTTATTATTTATAAAAAATCGAAGCTGATGCTGAGGAACGGACATAGTGAATAAGAAACAGAAATGATCGAATTTTGTACAAAAAAACGTATGTTGCTTCTCGTCACCTTATTAGGAGGGTAAGTTTAATCAAAAGTATATTATTTTCACTGGGAAATTATTTATCAACTATTGAATTCTTATTAATAGGTATCTTTTTCTTATTAATTATTCTTGATTTATTTATTGAAATATTAAAAAATAAATTTCAAAAACATTGAGGAACTTTTAAATTTTTGTAGGTTAACAATATTGGTCTTGATTGTTGAAAGTCATTGGACAGACACTTCGACAAGTAAACCCTTTATCGAAGCTTTTGAAAATAACTCTACTTGTCTAGCGGGTGAAAATTACGAAATCATTGCGGAATGTCAACCTTGCACTGCTTTGGAAATTGCAAGCAAAAGCATCGGAATATGTGTACATTCCAGGTATAAGGAAGTTTTAAAATGCAAAAGTGGTGAAACTGTTACGAGAAGGTGAGGCTTTTTTATATATCACTTTTTACTTAATTTTTAATTCAAAATACAATTTTCGAATAACTGTTTATTTTTTAAAGTTTGTGAACACTTAGTTCGAGCTTAAATTAGGTTTTAATCAAGTATTATCAGTTTTTTTTCTTTGTTTCACAGGATTTTTCCAAATTTGAGGAAAGATTCAAGTCAGTTCGAAAAGTACTGAAAACATTTAGAAGTGTGCAAGAAATTAAAAAATATTATATACATTTTCGGATATCATTCAAAGTTTTAAAATATTTTTACTCTTCAAAAATTCATCAAAAATCCTAAATGTTTTTTAAACTGACTCGAATTATTGCCAAAATATTGAATAATCTATCAAAATTGAAAAAACTACCTCAATATCTGCTAGATTTTTTTTTAAACTTATAAAATATCCGACATTGTGAAATCACCAACGCAGGAAAAATCCGGAATATAAACATTTTAAAAATGGTTAAATAATAAATCAAATAAAGTACTTTCATTCGTATTGGTGTTAAGGTTTTGGACAGATGAAGTATAATTAAAAAGATGTTTATTGTTTTTTATCTACTGGCCTGATTTTTTCTTTATATTCACTTTGAGTTTCATTAAATTTTTAATATAAATGTTATAAGAATTTTTATATTTAAACTGTATTTTAGGTTCACAATTAATGATGTGTGAAGGTAAAATTATATTTTTCCTACATCTAAGTAAACATCCAAGTGTAAATCCAGAATTTTCCAATTTGAGAATTTTAAATTGTCGGCAATTTTATTTATAATTTCTGGAATTTTTATTTCCAATTTTTGCTTTTTTCGGGAACTTTACAGTATCGATCGAGAATTTTATTTTTCGGGATTTTTCAGTCTTCCGATTTTTACGAATTGTTTAGAAATAATCTTTTTCACTTTTCTTTAAAAATTAATTTTTCATAATAAAAAATCATTTAAAATGTTTCCATTCGCAGATTTTCTAAATTTTTTGTTTAAATAGTGCAAAATAGAAAAAAAATCGTTAAAATCTTCGATTCTTTTTCAACAATGTTGGAAATCTTTTGAAATGTTTTAAAATTTTCTTTTCAAATACATTTTTCAAACAAAAAAAAGCATTAAAAACTCTGTATGAATTAACAAAATTTTTCATCAAAACCCTTCAAAATTCTTAAAAATCTTCCAATTTCTTTGTTCGAAATCTGCAAAAAATTATGCAAAATTTTTTAAATTGCCTTTGAATGTTCCAGATTCTTTTTTGACAATTTTTGAAATCTTTTCAAATAATTTCTTAAAATTAATGTTTCAAATTAAAAAGACATTAAAGTTTTTTCCAGGAATCTTACACAATTTTTTAAAATATTTTGAAACCTTTCAAAATCCTTGAAAAGCATCTAAATTTTTTTTCAAAATCTTTAAAAATGTAAATTTCTTTTAAAAAATTTTGCAAAATTTTCAAATTTAAAATTGTTTGAAATTTTGCTTAGAGCTTCTAAATATATTTTCAAATTTCTTGTAAATTCTGCAAATTTAAAGAAATTGCTTTAAAGTCTTCCAAATTCTTTTTTGAAAATTTTCGAAATCCTTTAAACTTTTTTAAAATCTCAAATATTCTCTTCAAATTATCATTTTTAATATTATTTTGAAACCTTTCAAAAATCTACACTTTGTTCAAAAATTTTCGAAATCTTTTAAAATTTTTATTTATTCTAAAAAAAATTTCAGAACTACTAAATATTTGTTAAATGATTCAAAATTTCCCCAATTTTTTCGTAATCCTACAAAACAAAAAAATGTGCTTTTCTTTTAAAACTTATTTAAAAAATAAATCATTTGAAATTTTTCTAGTAATCCTAAGAAACAAAATTTATTCTCTTAAAACGTTTCAAAATTCTTAAAAAGCCAATTTTTTTGAAATCTTTCAAAATCTACATTTTGTTCTTAATTTTTTTAAATCTTTGCAAATTTCAATTCATTGTTTAAATTGTTCTTCAACTTCTAAATATCTTTTTAAACGATTCGCATTTTTCTCAACAGGTTTAAAAAAATGCTGCAAAATTAAAAAATAACAATTTTGCAAATCTTTGAAAATGTTCAAAATCTGTTTAAATATTCTCTTCAAATAAATGTCTAAAATAAAAATCATTTTAAATTTTCATAGGAATCTTACAGAAAAATGTATCTAGAAACCTTTTAAAATTCTTGAAAAGCATCTAATTTTTTTTTCGAAACCTGCAAAAATCTACGCAAAATAAAAAAAATGCTTTCGAATCTTCCAAATCCTTGTTGACAATTTTTGAAATCTTTCTAAATATGCTTCTTAAAATTAAGATTTTAAAATAAAAAATCATGACAAAATTTCCAAGAATCTTAGCAACTTTTTTTATTTTTTTAAAACCTTTCGAAATTCTTAAAAGATTCTAAATTTTTTGTTTGAAATCTTAAAAAATGTACATTACGTTAAAAAAATTTTGAAATATTTTCTAATTAAAAAATTTTTTTTATATTTTTCAAAATTTCTAAATATTGTTCAAAATTATTATTGTTCTAAAAAATTTTCAAATGCTGCAAAATTAAAAAATTGACTCCAAAATCTTTCAGATTCTTTTTTGACAATTTTGGAAATCTTTTTTAAATTTCCTCTTAAAATTCATTTTTCAAAATAAAAAATCATTTGAAAATTTCATGGGTATCTTGGGAAAAGTTTTTTTTATCTTGAAATGTTTCAAAATTCTTGAAAAGCTTATTCTTTTGAAATTAAAAAAAAAATCCAAATTTTGTATTTAATTATTTGAAATCTAGCAAAGAGCAAACTGAAAACAACCATTAAAAGTCATATTCACGCAGTGTCGCAACAAATTTTTTCAACTAAGACCTTCTAAATTATACCTAATCTTACAAAAATTATGTGCTTAAGAATGATTTTGACTTTTTAGAATTGTATTTATGTTATGTCTTCGTGTCGGGTGGTAAATTTTGCCGAAAAAAGGTGATATTAAGTTAAAAAAATAGCTTAGAAATGATTTCAGAATAATAATGTGAAGTTTATTAATCTGTGATTAACATGTGCTAATGATTACTGCGGTAAAGAACGTGAAAAGTGAAAGCCGAGATACACGTTGTAAAAGAGTAGTCATCGATGCGAACGACGCGAGTGATATTAGTGTGAACGGGTTATACATTCAATAGTGTTATAGCCAGGACGGAATATATTTCAAGCTTTTTTGTTTTTGGATCCGTAAAATGTCTAAAAGCAATACATGTGAGAAAAACTGTCAGGCATCTGGTATACAATGCAGTTATATCAAGCAAATCTGATCTGACGTCGTGTGCTAGATGTGGTTCTTTCTATCATGAGAGATTTTCAAACCAAGGAAAAAATCTCCCGAAGGGAGTGTTTACTAGATTTTGTGGAACACGATCCAAGTCACCAACAGCGCTAACGAAAGAAGATATGGAAAACTGCTTCGCAACATATCACCAAAAACCTAAAGAGGAAATGAAAGTAGAAATTGAAGCCCACGTCAGGAAAGGAGTGGAAAATATAAAGGAGCTCAGCAAAGAAATAAAAAAAAGTTGATACAAGAACAGATAAGCTACAGCAAGTTCTACAAAGGGTAGAAAATAGATTAGATAAAATTGAGTCATCCGTTAACGAGTTGGAGGAGTTTTAAAACTCAAGCGAAGGAAACCTGCAACATGATAACTCGGGTGACTCAAATATATCCAATTCAATATTTGAATTACAAGAGAGTGGAGAAAAAAGAAGGGTATCATTTTTGGCCTCCGTGAAGTTTCTAAACTACTAAATATCTTTTAAAATGTTTTCAAATCTATTTAAACATTCTCTTCAAATAAATTTTTTCAATAAAAATCATTTGAAATTTTCATAGGAATTAAAAAAAAATGTATCTTCTTCTTTTGTGATTATATTTTGAATATATATTATATTAATTAATTAATATATTATATTCAATATTTCTACAAACCTTTCAAAATTGTGAAAAAGCTTCTAATTCTTTTTTCTCGAAATCTGCAAAAATCTACGCAAAATTTTAAAAATTGCTTTCGAATCTTCCAGATTCTTTTCAAACATTTTTGAAATTTGTTTAAATATTCTCATAAAATTAATATTTTAAAATGAAAAATGATTTAAAATTTTCTAGGAATCTTACCAATTTTTTAAAATTACCTTTCAAATTTCTTAAAAAGCTTCTTAATTTCTTGTTCGAAATCTTAAAAAATTTACATTTCGTTTAGAAGTTTTTGAAATATATTCAAATTTTAAATCATTGTGGACATTTTTTCCAAATTTCTAAATATTGTTTAAAATTATTCTTTGTTCTCAAACTTTTCTAAATTCTGCAAAATTAAAAAATTGAGTCTATACCTTTTCAGATTTTTTTTACATTACATTACATGTATTACAATACATTTTGTTTTTAATTTTTTTAAATCTCAGCAATGAACAAACTGAAAACAACCACTAAAAGTTGTAAAACTCTATCTAGGGAAACCTGCAATATAACTCAATTATATCCAACTCAATATTTGAATTACAAGAAACAGAGTGGAGAAAAAAGTATGTCCTCACCAGAACCCTCAGTCCTGCAAAACTAGAATGAAAGAACTGATGGCTGGGATTCTTGAAAACACGAACAACTTTAAAAATTGCTGTAGAATTGGTGTTGTTACGCAGGACCGAGAACAACCAAGACCCTCACAGGAGGCTGCCATGGATTGCCTCAAAAGGTTCTCAGCTTCAAAAAAAGAAAACGAGCTCCGAGCAAAAATTTCATAAACGAAAATTTTTAAGCGAAATTACAACAACAAGAACTCAAGGATGCTGTGAAAGATTTACGTACACAACTAGACAGAGGAATAAAGGATCTTCAGATAACATGGCTTCACGGACAACCCCAGCAGACGGAAACCAACGATAACAAATAACAAACCAGGATAGATAACAAAACTAAAAATCAAGTGGATTGCCTCTTCCATCTACCTTGGATAAATTCAACATTTACTATCAAAACACGCGCGGCCTAAATACTAACATTTAGCAGGTAAAAACATTCTCAAACTTAGTAATTTCGATACTTTTTTAATTACAGAAACATGGCTTAGACAAAATATTAAATCAACTGAACTATTTGATAAATCGATTTTTTCTTGCTATAGAGGTGATCGAGCTACTTCTATAGGTGGTGGGGTAATAACAGCGGTCAAAAACAAATGGAATTCTTATGAATGAACTATTGACGAAATTAAAAATAATTTCAATTTTGACATAGTGGCTGTGAAAATTATAACACCTACATTTTCAATTTTTACCGTAAACTTATACTCTCCTCCTGATGTTACCTTGACTGAATTTGCATTGCTTCTAGAGGCGTTAGAATGTGCTCTTATAAAATGCGATACCCTACTGCTAACCACCAGCGGATGGTATGGTTTTGGATAGAAAATTCTCCTTATTAATATCACTTAGTAATGCTTTAGAAATAAAACAATTCAATAAAGTAACGAATACAAACAAAAAAGGCTTATACTTAATATTTATAAATCTTGAATATTGCGAGGTAGAAAAATCTGAACCAATGGTGCTTGGGGACCACTACCATC
The DNA here is from genome assembly GCA_932178445.1 of Andricus quercusramuli. Taxonomy (NCBI): domain Eukaryota; kingdom Metazoa; phylum Arthropoda; class Insecta; order Hymenoptera; family Cynipidae; genus Andricus; species Andricus quercusramuli. The sequence continues at coordinate 102,542 of CAKNXH010002394.1, read as the reverse complement.
CTGCACTCCGTATTAGCTTAATTTTAAAAAAGGAGAACATTACAATAACAATTTCTAGAGTCATCTTGAACGAGATATAATTACAGAAAAGCGAGTATAGGTTTCCTAGCTAGAAACATAAGTTTGATCCATTGGGGTAAATTCTATGAGAAAACAGACTCCCGAGAATTAATTTGCAAAATAAAAAGCAAAGAAAAGTTAAGACTTACTTTAAAACAATTAGAATGCGTCCACTTATAGGAGCGCTTTCTATTTATGAGAAGGGAATCAAAGTTGACGATAGAGAGGGATTATAACGCGCATACAAAAAGTACTGAGGAATCCTTTATTAAGGAACCAGAGTGATTCTGGGCATACCTGGGAAATCTCAGAGACGAATGTAGGATTCCTGGAACAATTTCAATGAACATATACTTCATGATCGCAAGAAAATTATAAATGCCTTCGCTTCGATTTTCGACAGTGTATACACAACAGATCAAATAGTTTTAAATACATTTTTAAACTCTAGCGAAAATTTAGGGTACAAAATTCAAAGTTGAAATACAAGATATTAAAGAAAGAATTTTGAAGATATGTGCGGGCACCCTTGCAATTCCACTTAGCTATATCTAAATCTCTCATTAAAAAAGGCGTTTACCCCGCAACTTGGAAGGAAGACAGAATTTGTCCTATTTCAAAAAATGGAAACAAAGCGATTATCTCAAACTACAGACCTCTTCCAATCCTAAATAATTTCTCGAAGCTCTTTGAATCATACATGGCAAACTTTATTTCAGCTACTATAAAACCACATGTCGCGGAAATTCAACACGGTTTTGTTACAGGTAGATCAACTGTGACGAACCTTACAACTTTTAAGCAATTTATAGCAAACTCTCTTAGCAAAATGAAACAAGTAGATCTATTTAGATATAGCGAAATGCTTTGATAAACTGAGCGATAAAATTCCAATCGAAAAGCTTCAGAAGACAGGTAACCTAGTAGCGTCACTTCATAACTTTTTGCTCAACAGGAAACATTACGTTCAATATGCTGGGCATAGCTCAGAAGCATTTATGCCTACTTTGGGAGTGCCACAAGACTCAAATTTGGGACCCGTGATGTTTACCTTTTTTCAATGATAGCAAAGACTTAAATAACGCAGAAAAAAAATATTTTCGTGGATGATTCGAAGCTGTACATTGAGATTAATAATGTAAGAGACTGTACACTCATAAAAGACGATCTTCTGAATTTTCTTGATTGGAATCGAAATATGAATCTATCAGTAAATATTAATAAATGTCAAGTAATTTCATTTACAAGGAGCACGGATACAATTTACTTTGATTACGAAATCGAGAGAAGCCCGATAACAAGTCAGATCTATCTTAGAATTAGGCATAATGTTGGACGATAAATTGCACTATATAGAGCACATGGACTACATTGTAAATGCGGCCAGTCAAAAAATAGGATGTATAAGTAGATCCAACAAAAAATTTAAAAATCCATCTCTCTCATAGCATTATTTAACGCCTTTGTACGTTGCAAACTTGAATAAACTGCGGTTGTGTGGAGCTATGAAAGGGAGAACGCTAAGAATCAGCTGGAAAGAACCCAAAAAAGATTTTTAAAGTTACTTGCTTATAAAAAGAGAGGATGCAAGAGGATGCAACTACATCGACCTCTGTCAGAGATTTGATTTTTCAACTCTCAAGCCACAGAACCGCTGTACTTAAAAACTGTAACTAATCCAGCTCTCTATTATTCTTCCGTGATAAAACTATGTAGAAATTTTAATAAAATATGCAAAAATCTTGACGAGGCTCTAGACATTTATACACCACTAAAAACTCTGTTAATTATATCACAAGATGAAACGACGTTAAAGCTTAGATTGTATGATAATGCCACTTAGACTAAATCTATTTAGACTTAATATATTTATATCATAACATGGAAGCTGGTGTACAATATCACTCCTATAATTGGTGTATACTGTTGTATTGACGAAAAAACAAAAAATACAAATAAAATGGTTAATGTTCTTGTTCTACAAAATTGTAATAAATTCCCAGACCTGCATGTTCCTGATTAATGTGTTTTTCGAGCTTTAACAGCATAAATGAATTAAAAAATTCTCAACACTAAAACACCCTCAGAAATTACGGTTCCAAACGTTAATTTTTTAGAATTTAATATTTTGTATTTGTGCATCTTCAGGTATCATTTTTTAAGTCCAGTTTTTAGACTTCGATTTTTTTAGACTTTAGATTTTGGACTAAAATTATTTGGGACTAATATCCCAAAGAGAAATTTGAAGAAATATATAGGTTTACAAGAGATTATTTTATTCTGATAATTTTATTGTTATTTTTTCTGCGATTCTACTTAGTTCCTTCTCTCTAGAAATCTTTTCTATATCTCCAATCTCTTTACATTTTATTTGTTTTTAATCGAGTCTATTATAACACTTGTTTCCATTTTTTTAGAACTCCGCTTAAAATTTCTACTTACTTTCCAGTTGCGACAAAGTAGCTTGGCTAGAAGAAAGAACATTCTGGAAATTTGAAAGCCTGATGTTCGCTTTCGCAGTTTTATCCTGCCTCAGCGTCTACTGGAGAGAGAATATTCTCCGGCAGCGCATAATTCGAAAAGTAGCGAGACAATTAAGATCCAGCGCCTAACACATTTCAAGGCACCAAACTTCAGATTTGATAATTCCAAAGAAAGTAAAAATGCCTTCCGAAGATTTGGATGAGGTGTTCCTTGAACTGTACCCAAACTCAGAGACGCACCTAGCGCCTATAGAAACTTTAGTGACCCTTTTCACAATTAAATACTGCGATTCTGACATAAGTATCAAATTTGTCAAGGGCACTGAGCCTCCAAAAGAACGAGTTTTCGCCCTAGACATCTCCAGTTTTCGATACCAGATCCTCGAAGAGGATTCTGTACCTTATTACGCAAATTCTTGCGAATTGCCTCACATCGTAGTTTCGGAATCAAGTTGCATTGCTGGACTTTGCGCAACCTTGAGGCAAATTATAAAAAGGTCCTTAGCAAAAGACGTGACACTTCACTGCCAAACTTTACTAGGATTCAAAGACTCTTGTCTTCTCGCTTGTTCAGAGGTCAGCGTTTGGACCAAATTTTGCGAAGTAGACATCATATCTACTCTCAAATTCTTCAAAGGTGATGATCTGAAAGAAGTCGAATTGCCACTCAGCTTAGCAAGATTTGAATTCCATATGTCGCAGCCAGTGAGATTGCACAATATTTATAAATATAGTATGTCGAAGAAATTCTCCACAAATGGAATCGTGTCACAGGAGAGGAAAATTCCGGAACATACTTACGCTGAGGGTTCGACAATTTCGTTAGCAGACATCATCATATTCGCCTGTATTCACGTACTCCTGGATTCCATGTGGAATGATAAATTGGTAGAGTTGTTGCCTTTGACATCAAAGTGGTACGAGAAGATGATTGGGAATGAGAGAATTCTAAAATGTTTGAATTTTCTCTCTCTGGAGGGAGAGAGGGGAAATATTTTTCGGAATTATACTCTTCCTGTAGTTCAGAATCAGAGTTTGTACAAGAGCGACCCGAAGAGATATAAACCGAGAAACAGGATATTTACGAGACAGGATGATGTAGATAATTCACTGAGGCTGATCAGAAATTTAGATTTAGAAACGTCTTTGACGGGAGAAGTTTTTGCTGGGGAGAATGACTTTGATTGGTCTGTAATTCCGATTGAGGCGACGCCAGATGGAGGAGCGTTGCCGATTAGCAGATTGAAACGGAAATTTGAGCAACTGGAGAACCTTGCTAAACCTGTTGTCAAAATTGCTAAGGAGGGAGATGTTATTGTTGATTTTTGTTCCGGGAGTGGACATTTGGGGATCCTTATTGCTTACTTGCTGCCTCGGTGCAGTGTGATTTTGCTGGAGAATAAGGAAGAGTCGTTAAATAAAGCGAAAGAGAGGGTGAAGAATTTGAAGCTCGACAATGTCAAGTTCTATCAATGTAATTTGGATTATTTCAAGGTATGTTTGGGTTTTGAGAATGGAATAATTTAATATTAAAGATTATTAAAAAAATGCATTGAATAGGATTGTGTTAAACAGTATAATTATATAGTTTAAAAAAATCTAGTTCCACATGTTTTTAAATGCTTTTACTTTACTTTTTTTATACAAGCGTCATCAATCGCGCACGTTTAGTTTCTCGTTTTGTGGAGCAAAATGATTTTGAATACAAGATAAAAATTTTGAATAACTATTTTTTATATTTGGTTCTTTATGTGTTTTGAGGCTATGTAAATATAATTTTCCTAATATTTTTGAGAAAATTCACAAAGATTTTTGAAAGTTTAAGATATGTCAAATCAAATTTTCTACAAAAAAGTTCATCTTCAAACCAATAGTTGGATTTTCAAACACAAAGGATGAATTCTCAACGAAAAATGTAATAGTGGATATTTAAATCGGAAAATATTTTGCATTTTGAATAAAAAACAGTTGAATTTATCCAAAAAGACAAATTATCAACATAATAGTTGAATTGTCGACAAAAAAGTTTAATTTTTAACCAGATGTAGTTTTAACAACAACAAAAAACATTAAATATTTTCCAAAAGAGACGAATTTTCTACAAAAAGGTTAATTTTTTAACTCGAGAATACGAATTTTCCAAAGAAAAAGTTACTATTCAACAAAATGCATGAATTTTCTATCAAGAAGATTAATTTTCTACCAAAAAGCCCATTTTTCAGCTAAAATGATGAATGTTGATCCAAAACAAAATGCCTAACGAAAAATATAATATTTGATAATTAAACTAAAAAAAATTAATTTTAAATCAAGAAGAGTTAAATTCATCTAAAATGACGAATTTTCAATCAAATAGTTGAATTTTCAACCAAATACATGAATTTTCTATCAAGAAGATTAATTTACTACCATAAAAGACAAATCTTCAACTAAAATGATAAATCTTCAACAAAAAAATGACTTTTTCACAAAGTAGTTCAACTTTTAACCAAGTAGTTACATTTTCAACAAAATAATATGAATTCACAAACAAAAATGTAATAGTTGATATTTCAATCCAAAAAGATTTTAATTTCAACTAAAAAACAGTTAAACTCATAGGCAAAAAATTTTCAACAAAATAGTTGATTCTTCGGCCAAAAAGATAAATTTTTAACTAGGAAGATTGAATTTAATTGTTAACAAAGTAGTTTAACTTTCAACCAAGCAGTTGAATTGCCAAAAAAATATATGAAATTCTCAACGAAAAATATAATCAAAGATAATGAAACTAAAAAATGTTTTTAATTTTAAATCAAAAAGAGTTGAACTCGTGCAAAAAAAAAGATTTGTCAACAAAATAATTGAATCATCAGCAAAAGAAAATTTTAATTTTAAACCAAGCATTTGCAATTTTCATAAAAAACGATAAAATTTCAACCAAAAGTGATGAATTTTCAACTGAGAAGACGAATTTTCAACAAAATTTTTGAATTTGCAACAAAAAACATTTTTTAGTCCGGAATAAAAAAAAATGTAGACAAATTATAATTTGTGGGAATAAATGATTTCCAATACAAAATAAGAATTTCGAATAATTATAGAAACAGATTTAAGTATATTTTATAAATGTTCAGAAATCTTTCAAAATGTAAAATATTTTTAGTCTTTTTAAAATTTCTAAATATCTTTCAAACTGACTCAAATTATTCCAGAAATTATTTTAAAATCTTCCAGATTCACTTTTTTTTCATAATTTTGGGAATGTTTTGACATCTTTATAAATTAATATAAATAAATATAAAATAAATAAATAAATTGATATAAATGTTGTAAAATACAAAACCATTAAAAATTATCCGAGAAATCTTAAAACAATTTTTTTATTTTCCTGAAATGTTTCAAAATTCTTAAAAAGTTTCTACTTTTATGTTCTAAATATTCTTCTAAAAACCCCCACTATGACGGCGGGCGCCCCCCCCCAAGAATAGGGAAATGTATGCTTACGTAATACTTGAAAGGTCGCTAAAAAGCTTCAAAATTTTATGTTAGAAAAATTTTGAGAACCGAATTATTTCCCAAACTTAAAAAAAAACAATTGCAATTGAAATGTTCTCTTTTATCAATAATACTTACGAACTTTTGGAAATAGTTTTTATCATCTAATAGAATTACTTATTTGGAAATTTTGATTTACTGCATTGATGGTGCAGAAATTTCGGATCCTTTATTCATAGGTAAATACATACAACCTTGTTTAATATGGTCAAGGAGAGAATAATAGAATCCTTTTGTCATTTTTAAAACACGTGGTGAAAACGTTAAGCACAGAATATTTTTGCCTTGATTATTAAAGAATCATTTATAATTTGAAGTTTCTCTTTTAGAATAACAATTCGATTTGACAGTGTGTATTTTTAAATAAAATATTCAAATTTAATTTATCAAAATTGTCAAATTTTTCTTTGAAAGCTTTGATCTAGTGTTTTCACTTTAGATCATTTAAATTAAAATATTCAAAATTGATAGGTTTCAGTTAAAAACATTAAAAATTAGGCTATCTGGAAGTGATGACAAATTGATTAATTTCGTAAATAAAAAAATTGACCAATCTCAAACTCGAAGTGTTCAAAATTGAATAATTTGACAGTGGCAAAACAAACTTTTAAAAATGATTATATCCTCAACATTTCAACAAATTTTTTAGCAAATGAAAATGGTAAAATGGAAGACTTTTGAATCAAAAGTTCGCAGAATTGTGCAGTATTAATAATAAGTAATAACGTTCTTTGTTTAGTAGATCAAAAACAATCATTTCATCGACAAAAAAACTGTAAAATAATGAATTTGAGGCTGTTAATATTATAAAAGTCAAAATTCAAAGCTTTTTTACCTAAAATTATGAAACCCTGAAAAATTAAGAAATCCTAAACACAAAAAACAGTTATCAGAAGAAATATCTAATTATACGTTTAAAAATTTCAATATTATTACTGATGGTCTCGTTTAAAGAATAACAGATTTCTTTATGATAGAAATTTGAAACATATCAAAGTTCTTTATTTTTAAAAAATTTGGTTATTGACCAAACTTTTTTTCTTATCGCTTTTTTTCAAAATTAAAAAAAAAATTATAGGATTTTAATTAATTATATAATGATATATCGGGGAAAAAATTGTCTATAACTTGACCCCATTAAATTTGTTGATGTACTTTTTAATGTTTTAATAACTATAATTGATAATAATTGATTTATTATTGAAAATTGAATGATTTCAAGTTTTAGTATCGTTTTAAAATCTTTCGAATAAGAAGCAATAAAGACGAAAATTAGATCGGAACCAAAATTTTGTAAATAAGCTATTTTTTCATGTTTCAATTTTTTCCATTTAAACTAATATTCTTTCCTTCAAACTAGACAACCAGTAATAACATTTATATTTTTAAGAGTGCAATTAGATATTTTTCCCGATACCTTTTTTTTCGTTCTCAAAATATTTTAAACAGCGAGAAATTAATTTAAAAAAAATTCACGTGTTAAAAATAGGCATAAAAAATATTTTTATCGTGACTTGATGCCATCCAAATTAAAAAAGATTTAATTTTAATTATTATTATTATTATTATTATTATTATACCATTAAGCCAATTTCCATTTCGGGGGATTTTAAATTGAAATGTTAATCTTATTTTTTCTTTTGTATTATAAATTATCAAACTGTCAAGGTGGTTGAAAATAATTTTAAAAAAATTGAATGCATTTAAAGTACACAAATTAAGTTGAAAAAGATTGTTTTTTGTGAAAATTAATTAAATCTTTTTTTATTTAAGGGAGACTTCGACATCGGAACCTCCTTACATGCCTGTGGGGTCGCTACAGACCTGGTGATCCAGCACTGCATTAGAAGGAACGCGGTTTTTGTATGTTGTCCCTGTTGCTACGGATCTGTTCACGATTGTCACCACATCTCATACCCACGAAGCGATCTTTTAAGAAAATTAATAGACAAACGAAGTTACATGGTTCTGGGACACTCCGCAGATCAAACTCACGACGCCGATAATGCCAAAACGAAACAAGGCTACGAATGCATGGAAATCATCGACACCGACCGAAGACTTCAAGCCGAACAATTTGGCTACACTGTTCATCTAGGAAAACTAGTTCCGGCAACCTGCACTCCAAAAAATCATTTACTTGTTGGAATTCCCAGTTCCAAAACCTCGAATTTTTAATGACTCCCATTGACGGTAGTGAATTTATAATTAATTGTAAGTTTATTTTTTCGCTAATACTTTTTTCGAGAAATTGCAGGCCTCGGACTCGCTGCCGAGGTCAACAATAGTGTAAATAGTGTCATAAAGTTGAAAAAATAGTGTCAGAAAATTGGTCAAGTATTAAACTTATGTGTAGTCCAAATTTGAAAGTATATACTTCGAAATCAAAAACTGCGCTATGGAAAATAAACTTTATTTTTTTAAGCTACATTTCCAGTTTTATAACCTAATATTTGTAAGGTTTAAAAAATTAATGTTAATGTTTATTTAAAATGTTATTCTTCGGTGTACGAATTATCAATATTCCTATTTATTTACCGCAGGCTTCACCGTCTTTTCCCTATTCACCTCTTTTCCTCGTTTTTCCACTTGAATGCGAATTAAATTAATTTTATTTGTTTCAAAATTGAAAAGACTTGTTTAAAGATTCATATTTTTTGTTTGAAAATTCATCTCATTCTGTAGAAATTTTACCTTTTTTGGTTAAAAATAAATCTCTTTCAGTTGCAAATTTAACCGTTTTGTAGGAAATTCGTATTTTTGGCTCGAGAATTCAACAATTTAGTAGAAAATTTAACTACTTGTTGGGAAATTGATGTGTTTTGTATTTTGTTAAGAATTTATTTTTGTTCGTCAAATCCAACTTTTTTTTTATATTAAATTAAAATCTTTTCTTGTTGAAATATCAACTATTACATTTTTCTTTAGAAATTCAACTCCTCGGTTGAAAGTTGAACTGTTTTCTCAAAAGTGAATTTTTTGTTGTTAAAAGTTTATAATTTTAGTGGAAAGTTCGTTTTTACTTCAGCTCAAAATTAATTTTTTTTTTACTGAAAATTTAACTATTTTGTTGAAAATTCAATTGGTTGGTTAAAAAATGAAGTTTTTTTGTTAGAAATTCATATTCTCGGGTTAAAAATTTTTGGCTTGAAAATTCATTAATTTGGTAAAAATTTTACTATTTTGTACAAAAATAAATTATTCTGTAGAAAATTCGCTTTTTTATTTTTGTTAAAAATTGATATTTTCTAGTTCAAAAATTCAGAAATGAGAAAAATATAAACTAAGAACCTTATTTGGTAGAAAATTTATCTTTTTGGTTGAAAATTCAACTAATTGTTTAAAAATTTAGGCATTTCCTTGAGAACTCATATTTTCTGATAGAAAATTAATCTTGCATGTTGAAAATTCAACTAATTGTTTAAAAATTTAGGTATTTTCTTCAAAAATCTTGGATTCAATTGAACTGTTTTTTATTTGAAATGAAAATTTTTTTTTGATTAAAATATCAACTATTTGTTCAAAAACTTAGGTACTTTCTTGGAAACTCAACTTTTTGTTGAAAAATTTATGAATTTTCTTTAGAATTAGTCTCTTCTGTTAGAAAATTTAATCTTCCTGTTTGATAATTCAACTATATGTTTACAAATTTAAGTATTTTCTTGAGAATTCATCTTTTTTTTGGTAGAAAATTAAGCTTCTGTATTAAAATTTTCAACTATTTGTTGAAAAATATAAATATTTTCTTGAAAATTCGACTTTTTGGTAGAAAATTAATCTTCTTGCTTGAAAATTAAACTATTTGTTTACAAATTTAGAAATTTTCTCCAAAATTCATCTTTTTCCGTAGAAATTTAATCTTCCATGTTGAAAACTCCCCTTTTTGGTTAAAACTTCAACTATTTGATTGAAAATTCAATTGTTTGTAGAAAGCTCATAATTATGATTGGAAATTCGACTACTTGGTTCAAATTTGAACTACATACTTTGTTCATTTGTTAATTAATAATTAACAGTAAGATTTTACACTCTCCCCTTCCTCCAAATAAATTACCGAAAAAAATGTAGTCGGCGCAAATAGCAAAATAGTGTAATCGCTAAAAAAACGTCAAATAATGTCAATAGTGTGGTGAGTACAAGGCCTGAAATTATTATTTTAAATGTGAAAATCTCACATAATTTTGTGTTTCAGAAACTCCGAATTTCATGTTTATATTGAAGATTTAAGATAAAGAAGAGTTTATCTAATTTAATAAACGATCGGTGAAATAAATATTCAGGCTAATTTGAGACTGAATGACAGATCAAGGTCAGTCCGAAGATATGAGCTAATTTAAGATTATTAACTGTGCCTTTGAAGTTGCAACGTGACCTGCGTATTTCACTTTTCTCGAAAAATTTGATTCATATCCCTCCGAAGTTCGTTTCTTTGGAAATACGGAAACTGCTACCCTGTTGGAACTGTTATTTTCAAGAAACCAACTTCGGAGATAAAAAGGGAACTTTGAATCGATAATGTTCCATGAACACTGAACATGTATATTCCATGAGTGTACATATCGATAGATTTATTCAAACTGAATTTATAATATTAAACATGACAAATACACAGTTACATATGAATCACGAAATTTAATATATTTTGTATACATTTATCTACTAATAATATCATAAAATACTATTACCAGCTAATCAGTTCTGTCTTTAATATACTTGCATATTAGTAGTGATTAAGTAGTTTTCCAGAAAAAACAAAGGAAGGGAATTACAAACATCCGGGCGAACTAATAGAACCGGGTTCGCGCAAAATATCTTACAAAACTATACACGATAATCGATCGCCACTGGGATCTAAAATGCAAAAGCCATTCAATTAACGACTCTGAAAAGGCTCTTCGTCTTCTATCTTGGTCTTCTATCATCAGATGGAAGCGAAAATCGATTGTTCAAAGCGCACAAGGTCAATAAAATGTTATCCGACCTGGTATCAAAAGTACAAAGTTCGTTATGCACTATTAAGCACTATTATGAACTATTGTTATTCATAATTATTATTTAAAACCCTTTTCTTATGTAGCTGTTTTTGAATAATAATTATATTGTTAAAGAGAGGATAAGCGATAAAAATAGATATTCATGTTCTTCCGCATTTATTTCGTCGTTCAACATTTGACACGTTTGACACGTGAATTTTGGTCGATTAACAAAAGTTCCCCAACGAAGAAACAGTAAAAGGTTCTCGAGATCCACGTGATATCGTCTCTGCCTTCGTAATTTACGATCTATTTACAGCTTAATGCATACAATTCGATACACAACCACATATTAGATTAGCCATCGTGCCTTCGAGATTCTTAGGTAAAAATCGCAAGCTAAACTAACTCAGTGGACGTAACGCGATGCACATTTCTTTATATAT
>CAKNXH010002394.1:49998-86043 GCA_932178445.1 Andricus quercusramuli | reverse complement strand
TTTTTGAAACAAATGAGAACTGATAGACCGTTTTTATTCACATAATTAGGTATTTTCACTTCATAATCAGCTAACTTCACTTCGCTAACTGCTGAGGGGAAAACAATGGATCAAATGCATGGGTTTCGCTCCATTTTTGCCCTTTTTTGTTAATATCTTCGTAAAAACTAATTTTTTCTATATAAATGTATTTGAAAAATAGTTTTTATTTTTTAAGAACTATTCAATGACATAATAAAATAGTAATAATTATTCTTCATTATGAAGATATTACCAAAATAAAGTTATGTCCCATGCATTTGATCTATTGTTTTCCCCTCAGCACTCAACGAAGTGAAGTTAGCTGATGGTTGAAGTGAAAATACCTAATTGTGGAGTCAATTTGCAGTTTAAGAAGAAACAAAAAATTTGAATTCTAGCTATTGAATGGAGGAATTGATTTCTAAAAAGTTTGTTTTAAAAAAATCATGCAGTTTCGCGAAATTTGAAAATCCAATTATGACTTCGAAATGGTGTAAAACTGACATTTCAACTTCAAGATAATAACGATAGCAGTAATGATTTTGCATATTTCCAAAAAATGAGGAATTGGGTTTTAGGTTATTCAGTGCTGAACGGAAGGGATCCAATAGTAATTAAAAATAATTAGCCAGTGTCGAGAAAAATGAAATTTGATTTTTTACTTTGTGGTTAAAAAAGCTTCTCGGACTGTGAACACAAGAACCCAAATTTTGAAAAATGATGCCCCAAAAAAATCCTTTGGCAGGCATATGTAATAGAATTTATCTGATTCTTTGAGCTAATAAACCCGATTTCGAAAATTTGGCGCTTGACTCCTTTTGCATTTCTACCCTTCAATTAAGTATTTGGCAGGACTGGATTTGAAAATCGTAAAATAAAATTTGTGTTTGATTCTGAACCAATATATTCAGATTACTAAATTTTTTAATTAGGAAAATAAACATTCCCAAAAAATCCCACATTTTTAAAATTGCTAATATTAAAAATATCCTTTATGCAAAATTTGAACAAAAAAGATTTCTTTCGAGAAATTAAGGTAAAATTATTTGCACACCCTGCACATTGAAACGAACATTGAGCTTAACGACTGTATTTAAACAATTTTATTTAAGATCTAAATGAAATCTACTATCTTTATGAATGATTTTTTAGAAATTCTATTCAATTAAAAAATTTATACAATCTTTTTGAATTCACAGACTTTACACTCATGCCATTCTTTTCCCCCTGTTTTAAAAATACTTCCCCTTTCCCACTTTTTCTTGTTTTTTTTCTCGCTTAAATGCAAACTGAATTAATAGAATTGAATAAGAAAATCCAACTATTTTTCGTTAAAATTCATTATTTTTGGTGGAAAAGTCTACAAGTATACTTTTGGTTCAGAATTCATCTCATTTAGTTAAAAATTCAACTATTTTGTTGAAAATTTAATAATTCTGTTGAAAATTCATCTATTTTGTTAAAAAGTCATTTTTTGTCGAAAACTCAACTTTTTTGTTGAGCACTTAATTATTTTGTTGAAAACTCAACTATTTTGTTGAAAATTTAATTATTTTGTTGAAAACTCAACTATTCTGTTGAAAATTTAATTCTTTTGTTAAATATTTAATTGTTTTCTTGAAAATTTGCATAACTAACAAAAATATGGTTGATTTTTATTGGGATACATTAATTCACTTTTGAACTATGTGACCCGCAATTTTTGTTTAATTATTTCTCGTATTTTCTTATTTATATCAGTTTTACTGAACATTTTCAGTCGGGTAGCCCTGGACATTTCATTTGTTTTCTGTCAAAAATTGTCAAATGATAAATAGACTGATAGTACTGATTTTCTTACTTTCGGTGAGTATTGGTGTTCTGTTTAAGGGTTCTTGTAGTTAATTAAGTTGATTAAGTACGATAAAATGGCAAAATATTACGAAAGTCTCGGTGTCCGGGGCTACCTGACAGTATTTTTTCTTAACCTATTTTAGGCCTAACTTCAATTGCCTTTTTTTTTCTTTTACAGCAAGTTTGTTTCTTATACATCTAATTGCAAATTGTTGCTAGAAGCCCTGACATTATAACTAACCTTCTATATTAATAATTTGATGACTATTAGACTATCAATAATTCAATCAATTCAGAATGAATTGAAAATTGGAAACCATCAGAATGGAAATGTTAGATTATGAGAATTTTCTTATTAGATACCTTCAAAATTGAAATTTAAACATTCAAAATTAAACAGTTTTAAATCGGATGTATTCTAAATTAAACAAAAGATGATTCGATTTTGTAGGATTTTGTAGGATATTTCGGAATTAAATTGTTATTTTTGGATTAAATTGAATATTAAAAAACTAAGAGATTTGCAAGTGAAATAATTTTAGAATTAGGCATTAAAAACCGAGATTTTGAATATAAACATGATCCAGATTGAACATTTTAAACTCAAAGTTTTCAAAACTGAAAATTTTAGTAGAATTTCATATTAAACAAGTTAAATGTACGATATCAATTTAAATGAAAAAGGTTTTTGCTAAAAATTTAAAAATTCTCGTTCAACGAAGATTATTATGAGTTACTTCTCAGTTTTTTCATTAGCACCTTTCATTTTTTTCATTTAAATAATTTTCTAAAGTTTGAAAATACTATTTTCCCTATCAGATGAAAATTTTTATTGTGTAACAAATCTCATTGAAATATGAAAGTTTGAGAAAAGATTTAATGTAAAATAAGCTTTCCTTCAGGTCAGATAAGTTAAAAAAAATTTCAACTATATTTTTCAATTGTTGCCGCTACTGGATTATTTTGGTTTGTCTTACATTCATTTTATCCCTTCGTATTTTAGAGTAATTGAAATGAAACAAGCAATGTTTTGGAAAAATTGGCTGAAGGAACCCCTGAATATTTTGTTAAAATTCTGTAAGAAATTATGGTGATGTATTTCATTAAAAATAAAATAACTTCTCTAGCATTCGGTTCTTTATACCATTCTTAAAAGTTCGATTCTTGGCCAACTCAAAATAATAGATGTATTCCAAACTAAAATAATCAATTCAAGACAAAAATTAAAATAAACTAAGGATTTTTCTTGCAAGTTAAAATTTCATAAAAAATCGGAGGACGTTTTATCACCAAAAGAAAGAATTTGTACTTAAAATTCAGTGAATATTTAACATTTTTATTTCAATCAAATATAGTTTCCTGATATTAGTGAAAAGGATAGAAAGAAGTTCGATTTAAATAAGTATAAATCCAGTACCAGAGAGTACCTTCTCTCTGCCAGTACTGTAAATTTACTTTTACAAATGAAAAACATTATTATTTAATTTAAAAAAAAGGAAATGTTATTTTCTCCAATAACATTATACTTCTGAATAAATTTTAAAAGAAATAGTCCAATATTTTTTAGAATTTTATATTTTCTCCAGTGTTGATATTGTTTTCATATCTGCTCTATATAATTTTAAACACTACCTCTAACAATAAATTAATCAATCTAAAATTTTCTTTGTTGAAGAACTTAAGAGCGAAATTTGCAGGGAATTAACTTTCGAGGCAAAGAAAGCAAGAATTCCACAAAAAATCGAAAGAATGAATTACCTGATGATATTTTCATATTCTTTGTCTCGTCCTTTGGAATCGCGCCAGCGTCTGTACATCACTGATGCATCGACATTGGCAGGGCTGTATGTATTTGGCTCATTCAAGAGCGAGATAACAGAGAGCAGGATTGTCCTAAAAAACAAAAACAAAAAATAGCCATCTTTCTTCTATCGAGAGAGAACATTGTAACTCAAAATCTTTTTACATAATTTCTGTATTTATACCTAACATTCTGAGTAGGGTTCCACCTTTCGCATGGAAGCTCACCGCTTTGTGGATCATCTACTGGTGGATGCAAAATCGATATGCAAAGGTCGCCATTCTGAAACAAAAAGGAATTCAATTCTTTGAAATCTGTTCGTCTATTTTTCAAATTAAAAATAACTTTAACAAATCATATTCAAGGTGTCTACACAAATCCTGAAAAAAATTTCTTGACAATTCCAGGTCTTTCCAGGTATCTCAAGATTTGTTCAGGTACAAAATTTCATAGTACGGAGCCATTCAGGCATTTAAAAAAAATCGACTTGCAAAATGTATACGATTTCGCGTGTTTATTACCGAATAATGTTTTTTTATTCCTTAATATATCTAGATGTGTAAAAATTGTACTATTATATAGTAAAATACAATAACTGTTTTTTTTCATTTATGAAAGTAACTTCATTAAAGGGTAAGTAATTCCTTAATGGTACTAGTTTCTAAGGATTTAATTAAGATATTTAATTTAGAAAGCTTTTGGAAATTATATAACAAAATATTCTTGAATATATTATCACAATCTATTAATTAAAGCAAAACATACAAAAATCATAATTAAACATTTCTTGAATTTCATCCTGAAGTCCATAATAATAATTAAAACAAATTTTTATTTTATCACTTTTCCACACAAACAAATACAAATTTTTCAACAAAATACATGAATATTCAACTAAAAAAAAAAATTTCAACCAAAAAGTGAACAGTAAAAATTTTCTGTTAAAAAAATTAATTTTCAACCAAAGAGACGATTTTTTTTAAACAAAAATTATCTGCAACAGTTAAATATATTAGTTTAAAAAAACGAATTTACAACAAAATAGTTACATTTTCAACCAAAATAGTTAAATCCAGTAATATAAAACTGCTTCAACAAACGACAAAAAACACTGTTATTTAATTTCATGTTACATTTTAAAACAAATTTAAGCAAGTCCTCGAAAATTTCCCTGACTTGAAAAAAATCCCTGACATTTCCAAGTTTTTTCAGATATATAAAAAATCCCTAACAATTCCAGGTTTTCCAGGTGAGTAGAAATCCTGTTAATGTTGGGAAAATTTTTTATTATGGCTCAAATAAAATCTGCATTTTTTCGAATAAAACCCAAACAATCTTCTCTTTGTGTTTTCCTTCGCAATAATCTTTTCCATCATTTGCATACAAGGTATGCACATAAACTCATGAATAGCTTTTTCTCTAAAAAGGCTGATGTATTACTCCTAGAAACATTAATCATGAAAACCTCAAACCCACTTTAACAATGCACACCAGACTCTATTTAAAAAATTTGAAATCATAAAATATGAGGCTTTCAATTAAATCCTTTAATTTTTCAATCGAGAGACAAACACATCCAATCCAAATTTAAGTTCGAGTGGTAAAATGTCAAGAAACGAACATGAAATTGAATTTCTTTGTGATATAAAGATAAAGGAAACTTGGTGAGTAAAACCAAAGAGTCAGCATTTTGTACGTGCGATGAATGTAAACTTTCAAGGAACTTTGGTAGAGTTTTTACTATCAGTGAGTTCTGACGGAACTAAAAGGAGTTGAATCATTTTTCAAGTTAATTTTGCATCTTTTTCCTATTTATCGATTCTTCCAATTGATAGGGAATTTCACATCGGGCTTTCTGACATCATCATCATTCAATTCTCTATTTTTGAAAATGGAAAAGTTAAAAAATCAAGATTTGACTTCTTTTGGGCATGCAACTTCCGTGTATTTTAAAATTGCGGAAACGATGACAAAAACACTTGACCACAAAGAAGTTTATCGTCATTTCCGGGTTGTTGCTAGCTGTATTCGTAAGTTGAGGCGAGGACGTGGTTTGTAACTCACGTGAACAGCTACAGAACATGGATTCAAGCAGTAAGTAGGGCAAGTCAGCTCGAGGCCTCTGTACAACTCAAATCTTGTAATAAGCAACAACGAAGGCAACATCCTCGAATAAACGTCGCTGTTTGACACGGCTACGCTACTAAGCCTACACACTGCAGCTTTTCTATTTCTCAACACCGAAAAGAGGTCAAAAAATTATGTATTTGATAAAATTATCCTCAAAATTTTCAGAGAATATTTACAAGATGGACGAAAAACTTCAATTTAAAAAGTACCTAGCCCATTCAGTGGCCAGAATTTTAATCTTGTAACACTTTTAACATAGAATAAAAATAATGTCAATTAATTAAATTTTCAACTTGTAGATAGTTCAATTTTTAACCAAATAGTTAAATTTTGAACCTAGAAACATGATTTTTCAAACCAAAGGTTGAATTTTCAAACAGAGAAGATGAATTTTCAAACAGAGAAGATGAATTTTCAACCCTAAATAACGAATTTTCAACAAAAAAGTGGAATTTTCGACCAAAAAAGATAACCTTTCAACAAAATACTTGAATTTTGAACAAAATAATTCAAATTATAACAAAGCAGTTCCGTTTTCAAGAAAACAATTGAATCTTTAACAAAATAACTAAATTTTCAAACAAATAGTTGAATTTTCAACAAAATAGTCCAATTTTAAAACAAAAGAAGATTGAAATTTCGCCAAAAACCGTTGCATTATTAAACAAAAGACTGAATGTTCAAAAAACAAATTATTTTTATTCAAACACTTGCATTTTCAACCAAATAATTGAATTTTTTAGAAAGCACTTGAATTTTCAACAAAGATGATGAATTATCAATCAAAAAGTGCTAATTTTTTGTCCAAATTGACGAATGTTCAACAACACAGTTGAATCTTCAACCGAAAATGGAAAGGTAAAATTTTCAGTGAAAAAGAAAAAAAAATGTGAAAAAAGGTACTCTAAATTGCTGAACTTTCACGCTGGAAGGCGAATTTTTCTGTAAAACAGTTGAATTTTCAAGTTTTCATCCAGAAATTATGAATCATCAAGAAAACAATGAATTTTTATCCGAGTAATTCTATTTTCAACCAAGTAGTGGTGTATTTTCCACCAAAAAGATGCATGTTCAATCAAGAAGATTGACCAAAAAGGTGAATTTTAAAAGAATATTGTAATGATAGATATTTTAGCTATTTTTTATTTTATTTTAAATAAAAAACAGTAGAATTAAAATAAGAACACGAATTTTCAACCAAACAGTTGAATCCTCGCCCAAAGAAGATTAATAAATGTTCAACCAAACAGTTGCATTTTTACACAAAAAAGATAAAATTACTACTAAAATTGTAGAGTTTTTTAACCAATAATAAAATTTTTAACTAAAAATATCATCGCCAGGAAGAAGCAACTGCAAAAAAAAAAAGAAATAGAAATACAAGGAAAATAAATTACTCGCAGGAATATTATATCAGGGTAGCCGCGAAACTTCATTTTCGAAATTCCCTAATTTTTCCCTGACCAATTATTTTTCATTTACCCTGTCTATTAATGTTCGAAGACCAAAATATTAATCTCGTAGCATTTTCAACATAGAATCTTTTATAAACGTAATAAAACATTTGCAAATACAATTTTTTAAATAATTAAACATGTAATATCCTGGGAAGTTATTTAAAGTGCCTCTTATAGAAATTTCAATCACCTCTCCTAAAATTTCTAGTACACAAATAAATCGCTACAAATTATAAAAACAAATTAATATAGATATTTATATTCCATTTTTCAAGTCATTTTCAATAACTATTTATTCTTTAAAAAAAGTGTAAAATAGACAAACTTAAATTTTGTATTTGACAAATCATAAATTGTTGTTTTAAAAAGAAGCTAAAAAGTAAGCGAAGTTGATGAACCAAAATTTGAGAAAATTACACAAATCAGCACGATTTAAACCGGACTCCAAGTCTTCAAGTCCCATCTTTTAAAATTTTCCCTAACTTTTGTTTATTTCCCTGAACGTAGAACTTTCTCAAACATAAATCTTTTTCTATTTAAAAATTCTCGAACATACTAATTTGAACATTAATCACAAAACTACATTAAATTGGCGGTAAGAGAAACTTTTTTTTATTAACTCACGTTTGTTACCTGAGAAATCAAATTTTTTATTAAATAAATGAACATATTGAAAATCGAGGGTTAAAAATTTAATTTTTCAGAAGAGTCAATGACATTTTAATGAAAAACGTTTCCTCATCAGCCATCAGGGAACTTTTCTGACACATTTCCAGTGATAAAAGCCTTGAATAAAATTATATTCTATTATCAAATACTACGGTAGTAACAAGAAATTGTCTAATCTGATTGATTACAAAAAGCCTATGTCTAGTCCTTAAAAATTGAGGGAGTTGAAAAAGGGGATGTACTAGTTGTCCCGACAATTCTGGAAAACTAGGCAAGCTTATGAAAAATATTGGAATAATCATCCCAAATTTCGAGACGAGAGACGCTTCATAACAAAAAATAGTTAAACATTAAATTATTTATTGAATGGACAAAAAACAAGCGAGTGGTTCGTTCAGCCCTTTAATGTCTAAAATATTTTAAAAAAATCCCGACTCGAAAGGACACCCTAACCTGGGCGATGGGCTTTGTTGAGAT
The DNA here is from genome assembly GCA_932178445.1 of Andricus quercusramuli. Taxonomy (NCBI): domain Eukaryota; kingdom Metazoa; phylum Arthropoda; class Insecta; order Hymenoptera; family Cynipidae; genus Andricus; species Andricus quercusramuli. The sequence goes on along the minus strand of CAKNXH010002394.1, from coordinate 77,655 downwards.
TGGTCGATGAGCTACCAAACCATAGCTTTGTATGCGTATTGGGGATGTGTAAAGGCTAAAGGGGAGCTCCCGACTCCCGTTGATCGTCCTCGTCGAGGTTAGCCTGAGAGGTCGTCGCCTCTGAAGCAGACAGCCTACAGTCTCGTGTTATTCACCCACCCAGGTTGAAACTGAAGGGCCATTTTAATCAAGGAATACCTTCCAATCATGATTTCAAAAATCTACTCATTTAGCAATGACTAAAAAAACAAACGCGATATTTTTTGCCTCACGCAATTTTCCAGTTAAAATATAAAATTATAATTTTTACAAAATTTTCTATTTCATAGTATATATTGTCTAAAAACAAAAAGAAAAACAATGACAATATTTTGGATAATTCATGAAAATTGATATCTTAACTTCAGAGTTAATATATAACTAGCAGTAAGAATTTTTATTTCCTGATATTAAAAAACAAAAATGATTTAAAAATCCATAATAACAAATTTTTAAATATTGGCTGTTTAAAATTTGTTTGAAGCAGTTTAAACAAAGTCTTTTCCGAGTTAACAAACATATTTCCTCCCATATTTCCAGGAAATTCAAATTAAAACTTTCAAACCTAAACATTTTTCAATTTAAGTATTAAATATTTAACTACAAAATCGATGCATCAAAACTCTTATAAATTTGAAGTATTAAAAATTAACATTTTTTAATTCATAAATCGATCGAACTTTTAATCATGTAAAATTAAAATTAGGAAGCCCTTTAATCTTTGGGGTATTATTTCTAAACTCCAATTTGTTTTGGTGATTTATAACTCCGTTAATACTATAAATGTTAAAGTTTTTGGTCGAAAAACCTTCCCAATCAATTTGAATGTCATCCATCCAATAGCACATATAAATATTCAATTTTTAATGAGTTTTATTTGAAATTCTCTCAAGTTTGGAAAGTTAAATTTTCAACCTTTTTCCTGAATCGGAAGAGGGACATTTTTTATTTTGAACATTTTTATTCAATTGGAAGAGAGGAAATTTTAATATTTAATTTGTTCGAAGTGTCTAGACACATCGAAAATATTTGTCCTACGCTTACCGAATTTTGATGAACATAGCCGCCCTTTTCCAGCTCCCCTGGGTTCCCTGAAAATCTTGGTTCTACGCGCACAGAATTTCGGTGAACATAAACACGGCCTAATTTGTTTCTGAATTGGAAGAGGGAATTTTTTGTTTTCAATTTATTTCTGAATTTAAATTTAAGCTTTTGAAGCTAAAAATTGGAATTATAACAAGTAATTAAATAAGATAAAAATTTTTATCCAGGTATCGTATCATGAAATATCAAGTGATATTCAAAGTGATTAGATAGATTTTTCTGAACTAAAAAATGAGATTTCTGTATAACAAAAATTAAGTATCATTTTCAGCGTTTGAAAGGAAGAATTTGAAATTGTAAACCTTTAATGTTAAAAGATTCTAAAAACGTTGATTTTTTTAATTGAAAGTTGGAAATGAATGATTCAAACTTGCAGCGTTAAGAATTAAACAATTCTAAACATCGTTTAAAAATTGAAGCATTATTAAATTAGGATCTTGAGACAAAGTCGTCAAAAATAATTAATTTTCAAATTGTAAAATATGTATTATATATACAATTAAGCCGTTGCATTTTTGTTGAAAAAATATCAATGTCCAACAAAAAATACTAACATAACGTAAAGTTCTTAAAAATTGTAAGTTCAATTTTTAAAGTCAAATGATTTTCTTTAAAATAACCGACATTCTGTAAAAAGTTATATCATACCCTATTATTGTTCAAATACTGTCAACATTCTTTAAACTATAATGATTTTTTATTAACAATAGCAATTTTGGTCGATTGTAAATCTTCTTTTAATCCTCAAGTTTTTTGATTATCAAGGAGATGATCAGAGTTGGAATTTTTTTAAATCTCATAAAGAGAGTACACTGGATGACTATTAATTTGCCAATGTTTATAAATAAAAATTTCATGTAGAATTATGTAAATATAACATTTTTAACACTAGTTTTTAATAATAAATTCGTTTTTTTCTTGAATTTTCGACAGCTCAGAAAAGGATTGTCAATTATCTTCATTTTTCAACAGTTTAATTTTCAAAAGCTAAAGTTTAAATTGTTGAAAATTGAAGAAGGTTGAATTTGCAACAGTTCAAAATTCAATATAAAATTTTCTTCAATTCTCAACTGTTGAAAATTCAAATTTTTTTCCAACGAAAAAACCTAACATAATCCAAAATTGTTCAAAGATTCTAAATCTTGTTCAAATTATAAAGATATTTATTTATTGAATTTAAACGGGCAAGCCCTTTGTACAGTGTATTTTTTTTACAGTGTATATTATTCGTTTAAAAATAACAATTTTCAATATAAAACGCCAACTTAATTTAAAGTTGTTAAGAAATCATGAATGTTCTTTGAACTCCAAAGATTTTTGAATAAAAACGTAAATTTCGGACAAAAAACACTAGAGAATGCGGAATTGTTCAGGCTTGTAAATTTTATTAATTCAATCAAAAATCATTGGATTTAAATATGTTTAATGATTTTTGTTTAAAAATACCAATTCCAGGAGAACCATACCAACGCAAAATAACCTAAAGTTTCTGTAAGATGGTAAATATTCTTTGAAATCTAATAATTTTTTATCAAAAATATCAATATTTTCCGAAAAAAAATACTAAAACAATAAAATTGTTTTGAATTATAAATTTTCTTCGCAATCGAATCATGCTTGTTTAAAATAACCTAATACCAATAAAAATAACCTAAAAACCCCGGAAACGTGAAATGTTGACAAATTTTTAATCTCTGAAATTTAATATTTTTTCATCAAAGATACCTCTTTCCGGTATACAGCGCTAGTATAACCTAAAATAGCTAAAAATCGGGAATTTTGCAAATTCGAATTTCCAGCGAAAAGCACTAACATAAAACATGTGTAATATTTTCAACAATTTCTCAATTCGCATAAGATTTCCTATGATTTTTCTTATTAAAAGGGATTATTTGTAGATTTAATTAAAAAATTAAAGATATAAAACACCTTCAAGTAATAAAAAGCTAATCAGTTTTCAAAAAACAATGATTGTGAGTTTTTCGAGGCATACCGTTACAGCCACTTTTTTTAGACGGGATTAAAAACCCGTTGATCAATACGAATTGAAATGTTATTTATCACTGGATTTTAAATTATTGCGATAGACACAATCAAAACATTGTTCGTTCACATAAATCATAATTTGGTGGATTGAAAACATGGTTTCTGGATGTGAGAACCTAAAAAAATAACATTATTCTGGAGGCATGAAAGTTGTACATTTCAAAGCAAAAAGAGCAACTCGATTGTTCGCGGTACCGTGAACTTAGGATATTTTGTCGTGGGATGAACTTCCTGTTCGGCAACGTAAGAAGATTCTCCGTTAGAATCATCAGATGAGTCACTGACACTTCAAAAGACTACGCTACATAACATTTTTGAAATAAGACCAATTTTATTCAGTCTAGAGTCTTCAAGAAAAGTAAATGAATATTCGAAAGCTTTTCTGATTTAATACAAAAAAAATAACTTTAGCTTTCAACTTATAAAATAGGAATAAAACAAGTTCAAAAAATATTTAAATTGAGAGTCTCAATCAGGTTCTGAAATGGAAAGTATTTAATTTTCTGTAATACATAATTAAAAACTATATGAATCGTGAATATTAAGAGGTCGAAATAAATCTTTTTTTTTTAAGAGCTTCCATCAATTAAAAAAAAACTAGACCGAAAAAGTAATTGAAAATTCTATTTAACGGAATCGCCTACGGAGGATCATTGAACCTTCAATCCAGAAGCCTGTAGACTGAATAAAATCAAATGAAACAGTATCACCCACTCGATAAAAACAGAAAATACAAACAGAAAATACAAACCATCAATACAATCGCTGATCTCAAAAGCAAATTGAAAACATTTCGGATTTACAATCAATTTAATTGATATAATACTAGGATTCAAAAACACCGAAGAAAAAATTGATATAAGAAGTTTGACCTTTGTTTGCAGATTCCAAATTTTGGTTTATTTTGTTCCGAAAATGCAAAGTCGATTCAGATTACTGATTTAAAAACTGTGTTTTCTTTGTCTTAGAATTTAGATCTGATCAATACGGAAAAATTGTTTTGAAAGAGGCGAAGAACCAATAAATGTTTCAACTTATCGGAGACTGATGAAACTGAAGATTGTCGAGACTAAAACTGCAAGTCAGAAATTTAGAACCCAAGCCTCTCTTAAATATAGTCTGGGTGAAACCTCCGAACCCTTAAAATATAATTATCCTCGGTAAGAGCTTTGGTCCCAAGAGAAAATTGCATTTCGATGTTGTGAAAATCGATCTAGCCATAATCACCAGCTTATCCCTAGTAGATTTAAAAGATACTTTACAGGTATACATTACATTATACAACCATCGGCTTGTGGCTGCTCTGGATGTTAATTAATTAATGCGGCGGAAACATCATCCGAGTGCAAATAATTCTGAGGTTTCAGAACAAATAATTAACCCTTTATTATTTGTTGAAGGAACCAGATGAACATTTTGAATATTTACTTTAGTAACGTTGTTTTTTCAATTCTGAAACAATATTATTCTTTTGCAACCACAAAAAATCGATTTAGAAAAAGGATAAAATAAAAACTGAACTTGTTTCACACAACAATCCTGTTTGTATTAGAAATTTCTTTACGTTAAAATTTTGATATTTTTCCTATTTGAACAAATATTACTATCTCTTTTGGAACCTAGACTATTACTTTGTATTTATTTTTACTTTACATATAAAGTATAAAACGTCACTGTTATCGACCTAAGTTTCTGCCGCTCTATTTCGTGTAACATTTTACACATGCAATAACGATTGATAATGATGTCATGAACTAAATGTTAATCGCTCCCTCCATCTGGAAATTCGATTTCATCTCTTAACAGCAACAATAATGCATTTACTACTCCCATGCAGGGAAAATATTTTTGCAGCAAATTTTTCTATTCTTCATCGGGACATACAAAAATTCGTCGACAAAAGATACAAAAAATTGCATAGGTATGAATGATAATTTCGATTATTCACCAAATAAACGATTTTCATTATGAAGATTTTTGTCTGCAAAACAATAATTTAAATAGAAAATTAGGACAAATCACTTAAAAGTTTTAGGTCTTATTCAATCTTTACTCATGTTTTGATTACTTTTAGTATGCAACTAATTAGCATTTGATTTTTTTGACTGTCTTCTTAATCAGAGAAAAACTAAGCATTTTTATTCAGTCTTTTTATCTGCATATCAGGAAATCTCAGCAAATAAAAAAACATGCGAAGAGGAAGTAGATTCTGAAATAAAACTAAAGAACGCAGTTCGACAAAGTCAGATGATGAAGGCTAAGTTAGCCGTAGAGAAAAAAGTCACTGAGATAATTACGAAATCGATTGGACTTCACCTAGAGGTCCTAGAGACTTCAAATCATTCCTCTTTAGAAATAAAGCTTAATTTTTCCCAAAAATGGTTTCTAACGTGCTAAACTTCCAAACTAAAATTATTCAATTTTGCATCCTACAATTTTATTATAAGATGTTATTCCTTTATTTTTACATTTTCTAACTGTTATGAAGATTACATTAGACGAAGCTCCAGCAAAACCTTTCAGGTAATTCTGATTCATTATTTCTAGAGATATTTTAGTTTTCGTGCCCAAAATTAGATTTTTTAGCAGTTTAATCAACCTGTAGCCTACAATTTTGAACTGATTCGTCTAAACATGTCACGATTGATTACCTAGGTGAAGCTCCAGTGCAATTTCTCAGGAAATTTTGATTTATGAATTATTTCTACACATACTTCACTTTTTATGCCTAAAAATTTCAGGATGCAAAAATACCGCTAAGTAAAAAGTTAAGCAAGATTTCATTTTTGACCCTTATAATATATTTCAAGTTTTCTTTAATTTTTTCAACTTAATAAATTAAAAAATGTATATACTTTTCGGAAATACTTGGCAAACTTTGATTTCAAAAACTATGTTGACTGTACTGAAAACTTTTTACTTAGCAGAATTCTTTGCATCGTAGATGTTTTTGGCGAGACACATATACATAGCTTGAATTTATATTTTATATTTGTTAAACTTTAATAAATTCAAATGAATATATAAATGCGAAATTGGGACTTTTGAACTCTTTAAATTGAAAATTCTGCAGATTTTGACATTCAAATGTTTTACATTCAACACCTTGGAATTTCCAAGAAAACAATTAATTTTTACTTTAAATAGAAATGATCTTCTAAAATTCTAAGGGTAACAAAGAAAAATCACAAAATTTTCCCTTTTAAAATTTGAATCTAATTTACATTGTGAGTTTTCTAGCAGCCACTAATTCTCCCTACTAATCTTATTGTTAGTTGTAGCTGCGAAAAATAGAAGAGAAAAAATCACATAAACTCTCGCAAACTACGAAGCTGAAACCAGTTTTCGCGTTCCTGGATCTTCTCAGTTCTCATCTTGGCAGCGCGACCTCCAAAAGCAAATAAAACAGTAGAGCACCTCGAAACAAATAATTTCAAGAAATTGCAATGAGATTCGCAAAAAAGCTGCAGCCACTTTTGCTTATCTGTCGCTTCTGTTTTTCCAATGTGGAACCGGTCGAACCAGAAAACAGGAGATCAACTCAAGGTTTCCATTTTCTTTTCGCCCCTTGCATAATTCGAGAGGACATTAGCACATTAACTTCAAATAAAATTACAGTGATTAAGTTATTCTCTTGCCTTTTTACTTCTTTTTAATCCAGTTTTGCTCAATTTTAGAGACGTTGAAGAGAACGTGATAACAAATAAATAGAAGTTGGCAACTGCTACAGACACGTGCTTTTCTCAGATTAATTCGAAACGTAATTTCTGAGAAAACAGACATATACAAGATTCAGTAGGCAAATTTTAAGCAAAGAGTACTTTTAAAGTGCTCAAAATAAAAAAATTTCGTGTTGGAATCTTAGAAAATTTCAAAATATTAAAAATTATTTCCGGTAAAAAATCAGCGTGGACACTCAAATTTAAAAAAAATGCTGAGTTTTATACCTAAAAAATCTAATATTTCAAAAGAAAATTGGTCTTTTAAACCCGGAAAGATGGATTTGCAAGAAAAAAGATAATTTTCAAGCAAAAGAGAGGAATTTTTAATGAAAGTTACTTTGCAAACAACAAAGATGAATTAAGTTTCAATCAAAAAGATAACTTTAATACAATCAGTAGAATGTTGAACCAAAAGAGAGGAATTCTGGATCAAAAATATAATAGTAGACTTTTCAATTAAAAAATTAACTTTCAACAATAAAAGATTAATTTTCAATCTAACAGGATGGAAAAAGTAAAAGTAAAAAAAGTTGGAAAAATTCTCTGCCTTTCCAGGCTATTTTCCGAGTATGGATTTTTCAATTTGGAAATGAGAATTCTAAAATGAGGAGACTTCAAAATAACTTTGGTTAAAAAAATTCAAACTGAAGAATGTTACAAAATTTTCCGTAATTTCCCGGCTTTAGTACATGATAAATACTTCAGTGTCGATTTCTTGTAATCACAGTAAAAATCGCTTTTTAAGACTGAAGTTTATATTGTACATATATACGTTTTATAATCTTTTTGGCGGCGAAATGCAGTTTCAGTCCCCTGAGTCATAACTTCAAAACTTTTCCGAGAGGAAGCACACCTGGCTTAAGGATCGTTCGAGTTTAACATTAACGGGACTGCTTTGTGATTTGCCCCTTGTGTGTGAAAAATGGTCCGGTAGTTTCACTCATGTAAGGTTTCTGAAAATTATTGCCTCTCTATTCATTTCCATTTTAAATGGTGGCTTTATATTTTATTATTGGTTTAAACCTTTTTTTTTATAATTTAAGGATGATCTTTTTGGATAAAAATCGACACGTTGAACAATTTATAATTAAATAAATTTAAATTTAAAATTTAAAGATTTTTCGGGTTTCAATCGTGTGCGAAACTATGAATGTTGCCGACGTTTCGTGAACATTGCAGTTCACATTTATTAAAATGAATCATCGTGAAAGTATTAAATCTATTAATTTATAATTAACCATTTTAAAAATGAAAGTTTTTTTACAATGATCAATTTATTCTAAACTGAATCCCTTTCAGAATTAAAAAAAAAAATTATTGAAAAGTATCTTATTATTTTTGATCAAGCATTACAAGCGATTGAAACTGAAGTTTAAAATTAGATAAAGATTTACAAATTACTTATCATTAAACAGTAGTTTCAAACATTTTTTTATCCATGGAAGAGAAACGACTATATAAAAAAACTCGCCTTCCGGCACTGGGATTCGAACCCACGACAGCGTAATCCAGACCCGAACCTACCGCATGAGCTACGCTGACTCCAGAAATTAATCTTCATCACTCACCTCATACACATTAGGATGCCAGACTTTCGTCTTGAAGCGAATACTTGGTGGACTGTAGGGATAATCTGGTGGAAACTTCATATGTGCCTGTAATCAAAAAGATAATACATGTTTAATTGTTCACTCTACACCTTTTTAATCCTAGATTGTAATTTTATTATTTCTAATTCTTATAAAATAAACTATTTGGCTTTGTAAGTACAGATTGAGATATTTTCAATTCCTAATGGAAGAGACGGATATTGTCGAAATGAATTATAACTTCCGCATAGGATTCTCGTTCTTTCTTCTTGCGTATTGGAGAGCTCTCGATTTGGGCAAACTGCCCGCTCAAAGAAAATTTCGTTTTCGACATTACAGCAAGTACAGACTTCAGTGAAGCTTCGCCAACGGGACGCTATATTGATCGCGACCTGGTCATGGCCCAAATATCCCACCCATCCTCTGGGATCCCCCCTAGAGTTAACCTACTTTTTCCTTTCCAGTAGTTCGAATCTTACTACTCATACGTTTTCCTATTTCTCATCCCCTTTTTAGCACGTGTCCCTTGTTTATATCTATCGCTGGCTTTCTATTTATTCTGCAATTGCAAATAAACTTCAATTTAAAGAGTTCACCATTCTGTGAGATTAGGAGCCTCTTTCTTCTCCGTTGACATAGACTTAAGTGTCAATTAACGGGGGGTCGAAAAACTTACTTTCAAAATTCCCTGACCAATTTTTCATCTTCTCTGATCATCAATAATTAAAGACCAGCATTTTTAGCTTGAAACATTTTTAACCTTAAATATTTTATAAGCGGAATAAAAGATTCAGATTAAAATTTTTAATTTATTTATTTCAAACAAAAAAGATAAAACTTTAAACAACAAAATTTGAATTTTCAACACTGTAAAAAATTATGATTTTAGGGCTAATTTCAGGTATTAAAATAAGACACAGAAAAAACAGTCTCGAGTTAACTAGAATGAGGCCACTGGTAGGAACCCAGATTCATTTGTTTTATATTGAAAATAACAGCGTAAGTTAACATATTCAAAAACAGGATACGCAAAAAATGACGCCGCAAAAAAGAGATATCCCTAGTTTTTACAGTGAAGGAAAAAATTGAATATCCTAGAAGACAGTTGGATTTTCAATAACAAAAAATTATTTTTAATCCGAAATGGCGAAGTATCTATTCAAATCGACTAATGTTGGACAAAACAGTTGAATTTTCGACCAAAAAACATGACTCTTTAAGAAAATACTTGCATTTCTTCCCAAATAATTTAATTTGCTACAAACTAGTTAAGTTTTTAACCAAAAACTTGAATTTTTTACGTACAAATATGAATTTTCAACTAAATAGTCGAATTATAAAACAAAAGATTTAACTTCAAACAAAAGAATTTGAATTATTAAACTACAAGTCGAATGTTTTAGAGAACAGTTGACTTTTAAACCTGAAAAAATGAATTTTAAACAAAAAAAAAGTTGATTTTCAATCAAGAAAGATGAATTTTCAACTAAATAGTTGAATTTTCAACAATAAAACTAATTTTTAACCGGAGTTGCATTTACAATCAAATAGTTGAACTTGAAAGCAAAAGAGTCGATTTTTCAACAAAACCGTTCAATATTTATGTCTAACCGAATAGCTGAATTTTCAACCTACAAAGATTAATTTTTAATACAAAAAGATTGAACTTCAAACCAAAAACAGTTGCATTTTCAATTAAGTAGTGAAATTTTCAAGCGAAGTTCTGAATTTTTTAACAAAACAATGAAATTTTAACTTAATAGTTGAATTTTAAACATACAAAGAGGAATTCTGAAGAACAAAGGTAATAGTTGCATTTTTAACAAACAAAAAATGAAATTTCTACCAAAAGAGATGAATTGTAAAACCAAAGGCACATTATATGTAAAAAAGTTGAATCTTCAACCCGAAAATATAAAATATTCCACAAAAACGGTTATTTGCAACCAAACAGTTGCACTTTTAATCAAAAAAGAGAAATTTTCAAACCAAGAAGATTCGTTTTCTGTCGAAAAGTCGAATTTTCTACTAAAAAATATCAATTTTCAACAAAAAATGGAGAAGTAAAATTTTCAGCTTAAAAAATTAATTTTCAACTAAAGGAAAAACGAACTTTCAACAAAATAGTTCAATTTTCAACCAGAAATGAACATTCAACCGATCAAATAATTTTTTTTTCTAAGTAGTTCAACTTTTACCCAATTAGTTGAATTTTCAATTAACAAAGATTAATTTGTTTGTTTTCTACCAAAAAGACGAAGTTTCAACTAAAAAAAAGATAATTTTAAACCAAAAATGGAAACAAAATTTCGAGGCCTTCAAACGCGATTCTTTTCTAAAGTTGATAGCTTTGAAATTTGAAATTTTTATTTGATAAAGTTTCCAAACTTTCAAATATTGCTCATGTAATAAAAGTTTTAAAAGTCGATAGTTCTCGAATAAAGAACTTTCAATTTTCTATTTTTGAAATTCAAATGTTTGTAACTGAAGCCCGTTTCAATTTAAAACCCTTGAACTCATGAAGTTCTGAGATGAATGTAACCACAAGATGCAAATTAATTTAGTCTGATTGGCTTTGACGTGAGACTTGACATTCTGTTAGTTTCTCGTGAACTAATTACTAGAATATCGATCACTGAATCTACCTCAGTTGCATTGAACGAATCTCTAAATTTAATTAGGCAGCATAAAATGCTAATTTTGTAAATGTATTATAAATCTCTAATGAAACAGATTAGTAGGCAAACATTTCAACTAGAAAAATAATATTAAAAATAAAACTACATTTTGATGACGAACTGCATTACAAAAAATATCTATTATCTGATACTATTTCTGAAAAATATGACGGAAAACTTCCACCTGAGAACAAATTCAAGTTACCGTTACTAGGAAGAAAACTGCAAACTTGGCGATGTCAGCAATTTATCCATGTCCAAGCAAATTAATTAATTTAATTAAATGCAGACTTCCAAGTCTGCAATGTATTAAACATTTTTTTCACGCATATCGAATTTCATTATACGTTATACACGCTTCACCAACAAGATTTATATTTGAAATCGATCACAATCTATTCAATTAATAAGTGCATTATCAAAACTGATACTTTGTTAAACAAATTATTCTATAGGATAAAAATGTGAACGAATATAGTATACAAAGAGAATATTAGATTGCTGATTTTATGAGGAATAAAGAATGTAATAAAAAAATCTTGTATAGTGATTTTAATTTTGATACACAAGGTGCCAAAAGACTCAAAATTTTGACCGCAATTCCAGAAAGACGATGACCCCATTGCATTCAACATGTTCCATTTGCTCTAGTAGGATTGACCGAGACATTTTTACGACCCAGTTACCATGAGTGGGATTATTTGAATATCAGGTGCACCCATAATTTTTCTATTTTACATTTTCTGCTTTTAAAATTTTCGTCGAACCAATTCTTGTCCAGAAACAGAAAAAAAATCTTTTGCACAATCTTGGCACGAAGCCTACAAAATATATCTGCCATAAATCATTCAAGATTTATTCAAGATTCTTGGAGGATTTAATTTAACATTGTTAAAAACTTCAAATGATCTAATTTTAAAGTTTTAGTTTTAATTACTCGATTTTCAAATTTTTCCAGTGCAAATTTTATTGACCCTTTGAATTTGTATAAATCTTTCATTCAAACCTTCAAACGGCTTCAATTTCAATAAGTTTTAATCTGAAATTAATCAATTTTAATATTCAAATTTTTAAATTGATCAGCATTCTTTCGGAAATCATAGAACTGCTCGACTTGAATTTATTAAAAAAAAAAAAACATAATTATGGGCATTACAATCTCAAATTATTAAATACACGATAAACTCCCTGACCTTAAGATTGTTCTGATATTAATTATATGAATTTAAAATTGGGAACCATTCAAGATTGATGTTGTCAAATTTGGAATCATTATAGATAAATTGAATTTTTACATTTCTTTTAGAAACAACAATAGATTTGACAAAAAGTTAACAAAAAATCTTGGTTTATTTTTAAAATTTCCACAAATAATACCTCTTACTCTTTTCTGATAACTTGTATTGTTCGCAAAAAAAAATTAAAAATTAAATTTTTCGAGGAAAAAGTCTCATAGTCACAAAAATGCATTTAGCCTGCATAAAACTTACGAATGTCGTTTTTTTACATAAGCACGATGATAAATTTAAAAAAATTGAAGTTTTCTATGAAATCTACTATTCATATTTTCAAAATTCAGCTGAGAGGATACAGTCGATTTTAACAAAGTTTTTTCTTAGCATTTTGACAAATCTGTCGTTTCTAAAAGAAATGCGAAAATTTAATTTTTAGAAAAAAATGCTCGTGGGCACGAAAATAGTTTGGCACACATAAAACTCAAAGCATATATTATATCTTCTTTATAAAAGTAACAATTAAGAAAAAATTAAGAAAAACAAAGTTCAGGTTTTTGAGAAAATCGCCGCTATTTAGTTAATTTTCTGGTGGATGTTAAAATCAGATTCAGAAAAAGAAATTTTAATATATCACGTAGGTCGAAAGTTATCAAGGTTTAAAAAAAAATCGTATTTTTTAAAAAGTAGACCCTACATATATAATAACTTCGCGAAAATGATTTTTTCCTCAAAACGGTAAAATATACGTCGTCGTATTTCCTTTAAAAAACAACATATTTAAGAGGCGAATGATACTGTGACTTGAAGTTGCACTGCCTGTCCGATTTGAAATGGATTCGGTCAGAGCTAACTTTGATTTCAATACTTTCAACAACTGGATCAAACTTCAAAAATTAACATAAAATAATACCTTCTATCATAAATGATGAGAACATAAAAATTGGGAACCCTATTCCACCTCATTTAAAAATTGAATCATGATTTTTCAGCTATTAAAACTTGATTATGCTAATCGTGTTTTCTAAAACATATTAAATCTCGCCTAACTGACCACAAATTTTTCTCTTAATAATATGGCTGATTTCATTCAACGAATCTATTCGATGGGGAGCAGCACACGTATTATTTATAGTTTGCTCTCGCGAGAACGTCTGGCCTCACCTGGTGAAAGGATAAGTTCGACTTTCCTCCTCCATAGTTGCAAGCAAGGAGGTGAATGCTGAGCCTCGTTTATCCTTATGTTAAGAAAAATTGAATAAACTTAGTAAAAAGCAAGATTCAATTCAACAGAAAAAGAAAGTTAATTAACCTCAATTCGCTTCAGGTCATTCAATCTCTTTCTATTTTCTTCCAGATATTGGAAATCTATCACTGCATAAATAACAATTTGGCCAATATCCAAACCAAAATAATCTGCCTGCAAAGACCAACTCAAGCAAACGAGCCCTAATAAACCCTGAATTTCAGATACATTTGAATTGATTCCAAACATTTTTTTTCAATTAAGCGTTACGTTTGGAACTTGAGAATATGTTTTAACGTTTAAAAGGAGGAGAAAATCAAAATAAGAAAGAGGTGAAAATAATGATGTTGTAGAAAATTCAGTAAGAATTGCTCTGTTAAGAAAAGGTTTTGGGCATCAGTTTTCTAATTGTTCTCACTTTCATAGTCTCTTGGAATACTTAAAGTAGAGTTGGTTTTCTTTATGGTTCGTCGTTGTCGGAGTTGAGCAGACGTTACCTAATGGCGAAACTTTTCACAGCGACCAGAAGCGATTACGACACCTCGTGCGACCTTCTTCGATTCGACGGATTATGATTCTTTGCCACTGCAAGGTCTGACCGCGCCTGTAATGTTGTCAACAAATCTAACAAATTGTTTAACATTAAATATTTTTCTAACTCGCTTATTCTATTTTATTCAACATTACCAAAGATGCCACAGACTAATGTGCTTGGAAAAAGTAGAAAGAGACTAATTTAAGCTAAAAAGTGACTAGTGCTTTATATATCGGCTTGCATTTCCAAGATTAGATGAAATTCTATTAGATACTGAATTCGGGGGTGACAACAAAGGTCACAATTGCTAGAATAAACTTTACAAATAACGTTCAAACAAATCATGAATCACTTTATTACAAGCTACATAAACCTTGGACACTTGATTGCCGTATTTATATTTCGATACTTTACAATATGAAATAGAAAACAAGAAAATTATATATTGATACCATTTTAATTTTGCAGACTTCACATCTGAAAATACTCTGAAAGCAGGACAAATAGGGTGATTTTTCAAGAAAATGGGGTAATAATAGGGAAATAAATTATTTTAAATATAATTAATGCATGTACCATATTGAATTGAATATGAAATGCTTTAAATTCTCAATCTTTCAAGTAAAAATACTGCAATTTCAATAAGATAGACAAATTTGTAACTAAAAAGATAAATTTTCAACTAAGAAGATTAACTTTCTACTAAAAAAGATAAACTTTCAACAAAAAATAGAATAGTTGCATTTTCAGTTAAACCCATCAATTTTAACAAAAAAAAAAAAGAAGCATTGCCAACAAAATAATTGAATTTTCAAACAGAGAGATGAATTTTCAACGCAAAATGCAATAGTTCAACAAAAAAGACGAATATTCAACAAAATAGTTGCATTTTTAACCAAAAAAGATTAAATTTCTACCAAAAGAGATGAATTTTCAACCAAGCAGTTCAAGTTTTTACTAAAAAGATACATTTTCAATAAAAAAGGGAATGTACTTAAATTTTCAGTTACAAAATTAATTTTCAACAAAAAAAAAACACGAATTTTCAACAAACTAGTTTAACTTTCAACCAAGTGGTTCAATATTCAACCAAAAAGCTCAATTCTTAATGAAAAAGGTCAAATTAAAAAAAAAAGTTGAATTTCTCACCAAGAAAGATTTCAGTTGAATTTTCGACACCAAGATTTGAAAAGTGGATTAGCGGAGATTTCTTTTTAAAAAGTGACTATATTGATTTTTCTTTAAAAATGGACTAAAAGTGATTTAAGTGACTGTTGTAGCACTGAATATTACTTTCTACAGTATCAGGGATCACAGAGAAGATCAAAAACGGGGAAATAGGGTACTGTTTTTACGAAACAGGAGGAAAATACGCGATATGATATAGATGAAACAAATAATTTTACACGTAAAAAAGAAGAATAATCTCTATAAGAAACGATATATACTGCAAATATTGTTAGAAAATTATTAAATGATTTTTGAAATTAAATAATTTATTTAAAAAAATTGGATATATTTATAGCGTTGGAAATCTATTCACCGCGATGTAAAAAAGTGCGACAAAAATTCAAACCCAAATAAACCATTTTAACATGTTTGAAACCGTTCTCATATTCAAGAAGGTTTTTTTTTCTTTTTAAAAATACCATCATTAGTAATTAAATCTCGAATTAAATTGTGATATTTGTAAGTATAATGAAATATTTCCTTCCCAGATTTGTCTTTTCGTCCAATCTTTTTTGCAACTCTCCCATTTTTTCGCGACGACTAGTCACAGCCAAATTTGAAAATAAACTCTGCAACGCTCTAACTGAAATTAAAAAACATTAAATTTTGATCGCCTAAAATACTTTACATTTCAAAAATATTTAACTTTGTAAATCAGATTCAACCAAAAAAATATTTGTATAACTTTAAAGATTTATTTAAATCATAAATAGCTTGGTTTGAAATCGGCCAAATAAATAAATGTATTATTGGTAATATTTAAAAATTAAATTTCAGATTTAAATGGATCAATTTGGAACGTTTCACTTTAAATAAAATTGTTTAAGTCAGAACATTTAACTTTGTACATTTCAAATCGTTATATATATTTTTTAACTATTCCAATTTTATATTGGATACCAACCTCTGTCTCTAGTTTCCACATTCGTTAATGTGGATGCTATATTACAAGTTAAATTTGAAACGTGTCAAATTTCTAGTATTTTCAACAAAAATATTGTACTTTCCACAAAATAGAGGAATTTTTAACCAAATAGTCGAACTTTCAACCAAAAAGATTAATTTTCTACCGAAAATACGAATTTTCAACCAAATAGTTAAATTTTCAACTAAAAACATAAATTCTTAAACACGAGTGGAATAGTTCAATTTTCAGTTAACAAAAGTTAATTTTCAAGAAAAAAAAATATTTAACGAAGTGGTACAAATTTCAAGTTGAGGATACGAATTTTTCTACAACATAACAATTGAATTTTCAACCTGAAAATAATTATTTTAAGTTTATACAGTTTATTGAATAGTAGGGAAGTTATGGTAATTTATATATTTTGAAAACCGATTTTTTATAGTAAAACTTGTTTCATTGACATAATTCAAAGTTGATGCAAGAACAGAAAATATGTGTTGATTCGAGTCAAATCGATTGACCTATAATATTAGTACATTTTATTGAAGAGTAAGGAAGCTATGGTAATGCATAATATTTCGAAATACGGTTTTTTATAGTAAAACTTTTTTCTTCAACGTAATTCAAAGTTCATGTGAGAATATAAAAGATTTGTTGGTTCGAGAATGAATCGATTGACTTACAATATTAATACATTTTATTAAAGAGTAGGGAAGTTATGCTCATTTATAATATTTGAATCATCTGTTTCAAACAGAAAAACTTTTTTCATCAACATAATTCAAAGTTGACGCATGAATAGAAAAGACTTTATGATCATAAACATTCAAATAGAATAATTCTGACAATTTTTGTAAAGAAATCACAAATGTGGAAAAGGGACAAAGCAACATTTTAAGCCCTGAATATCGCACATTCAAAGAGAAAAGGGGAATCCAAAAGTGAAACATTCTTTTTTTTTAAAATAAAATAATTTATTATTGAGGAAAATTTGAACTCTCAAAGCTGAAATTTTTTCACGTAGACTAATCGAAACAAAACTGCAATTAAAGCACTCAAAGTGGAACTCTTGAATTTTAAACTTTTAAAATTTAAGCTATCATTTTCAAAGCTCTAAAATGAAGAATGAAGCAATAAATTTGTATATGTCCAAAATTACATCACTTAAAGCAATTTTAAGTTCGCGAGATTAAAATTGAACGACTTCTTTTTAAGCTGAGAACTTGTTGAATTATTTTTATTCAAGGACATTTCAAATGAATAATTTTTCAATTTTTTTATTTATACATCGAAATTCAATACTTTTACTTACAAATTAGAAAAATGGAACAAGTAAAATTGTGATTCAGGACTATATCAAACAAATCAGTTTCAAATTGTTTAGTTTTGAATATTTGCTTTATTATCGTACATTTTGAATTAATGGAATATTTTGAAATGAAACAGTATTTGAATAGGATTTGAAATTAAATAAAAGCGCTTAATTATGAATCTATTAGTTTGAGGTCATTTTAAAAATAAAAATAGTTTATAAAGCTTTAATTGGACATTTACATTGGTTCAACTAATGAGGTTTTCGAATTGAAACAGTCATACTTTTAACTTTAAAATCTGTACATTGTTTCAGTTTTGAAGAGATTCAGAATCGTATTATAAAATACATTATTATTATTAAAATTATATTCACAGTTTATCAACTTAAAACGGTTCTTATAAAAAAATTTCATTTTTAAACGCTTTTAATTTTCAATTGTTCAAGACTTCGCAATTGCATTTTAAAATAGTTTAAATCGAAAATGTACGCTTAAAAATACAGACCGAAAAAATAAAAATTTCAAGCTAAAAGATGTTACAATTAATATATCATTATCGTATCATGTGACATAAAATTTGTGATATTTCAAGCGATTAGACAGATTTTTCTTCTAAAAATTTGTAAAATTCCCGCTCAAAATATAAATTCACTGTCTTTTCTCAGCCTCGAAAAATTCCCTGTTTCCCGATCCAGTGGCCACGCTGATGATACATAATTTGATTAAAATTGTTAAATTCTGATATTTTAAGTAAATTTTGCTATTATTGAAGAGTTTACCATTACTTTGACCCGCAAAAAAAGATTTGTTTGCTTTGCTATATGTAAATTAAGCCATCAAATTTAAATAATGTAGTATGATTTGATAGTCAAATAGAAACTTATCAATCTAGTGGAGTGAAAGATATTTACATAGAATTTTCAGTCTATTTTTGCTTTGTATACTTTTAACAATTTGAGAAACTTAAGAGAAAATAAATCCTGAAAATAATAGAAAAGCCAAAATTAATATGATATAAAAAGCTTTAACAAGAAAATTTCACTTTTTCAAAATTACTGCTAAAATAATAAAAACACTAGTTTATGATTTGCAAAAGGTGATGATAAACCAGTACAAAAGTATATTATGTAACGAAACAAATTCAAGTTGCAAAAAATTGTAGTTTATAGAAGAAGAAATATTTATGTAATTGATTATTCTAAATGAAATGCTATTACTCATCGGATAACGCATCTTATCTTGTAAGAGAAAAATATTTCCCTTAAAACGCAAAAATTGAAAACTGTTTAAAAACGAATATTACATAAAAAAAGTCATCAGGACTTCATTGAAACTGATTAAAAACTAATACTGCAGTACGAAATTAATGTACGAAATGAGATTCTAAAATTAATCAATAATAATACATTACAGGCATATAATCACCTACTTTAAATTACAAAATTCAAAAACAAGGAAAAATAAAATAAAAAATCTGGTTTCTAGACAATTTTAAGGCAATTTAGGCCCGAAAGTGTAAAAACACTTTTTTTTTAAATGGATTTACTACCCTCCGAAGGGTCATGTGACGAATTGTCGTACCCCCCCCCCCTTCCGTTCCTATTGGAAAGGGAAAATAATATTTCATTTGAATATTATTAGTGATAATATTCAAATGAACACATTAAGAACACATTTTTTTCGTACTCGGTACAATAAACTAAAGAAAAATAAAACGAATAAGCAATTTCATTTGATTTACTTTGTCACGCGACGTTAGAAGGCACAATTATGAATAACCTCTAATTTAATTTTTGCAGTTTCCCCTGGATTTTACTTTTCAGTCAACCCAAGAACAGGTTCGTCTCAATATCCTGATCGGCCAGCTGTGTTTTATCCACCCACGTACTCTAAAAAATATACAGAAAATTACAAAATATATCTTCGTTTATGAACGTTGTAAGTCTCAGTTATCATTTAAATTCATCCCTCAAATCTGTATACCTGTTTTGAAAATGGTAACTGAAAGAGTTGCCAGGAGAGTATAAAGCTTTTTACCTGCGCACAAGCTATCCGCTTTCTAAACCACTCTCCATTTACGAGCCAACTTCTCCCTGAACTATATTTTATGCAAAAGGTTAGTGTAAAATCTACACAGATTGGAGGCCATATTTACACAATAAAAACGAAACTCTTAAAATAATTTAATCTGTAAAAGTAAAAATAATTCAAATTAATGTCAATATCGAGATCACAACAAAAGTTTCCGAACAAGAGTTGAAAGGCAGACTGGTTACGCCACACGATCATAAGAATAAAAATGGTTTAGGATATTTCACAATAAATCGAAGACAATAGCGAATACAGAGCAGGGAATCAATTTCAACACGATACTATAGAATTTTTATGACTCCAGAAAACTTTTATTTCAGGCAGACCTGGAAACGGAAATCCTCTTTCAGATTGCATACAGAAAATACTGTTAAGAATATTAAAATTTCAAATGAAAAAGATTAATCTAATTAATTTAATAAAATATCAAAGATGTTTGATAATAGAAACATGTCAACACATTTACGCGGTGTTTACGTTATCTATACTCAAAGAAACAAAATAATGCTTATAGCTTATATTAAAGCTAATTAACTCTATAACTGATTTTAATTTATTTCCTAAAAATAAATTGTATAGGTTCAGCTCAATTATTTTAAACTGTGACTGCTTTAAACTTTAACTTGAACAAAATAATCTAAATTTCAGCTTCCTTTCCAATTTTGAAACTTTTAAATGTAATTTCTTTCTCAAATGTTTTTAAACTTGGATTAAAGTCTTCCGATTAGATTCATTTAAAATGAAGGATCTTATAATTAGAATTCTATTCAAATTTAAAACATAATTCAAGGCTTTTTTCAATGGCATTTCCTTCCAGAAAATTAAGTTTTCATGTCTAAATTGCTTTCATATTTACAAGGATACTTGAAGGCTTTCAATTTTTTAATATTATTCATATTTAAATTCTTTAAACTTGAGAGATTCACCTCGTATATCACAATGTGAACAATATTTGCAAATCTAAATAATAATGAGTATTTCAAAATCCAAGGCAGTGTCTAATGTCTATGTGCACCAAAAAAATTCGGTTATTAGTACCGAAATTACGGTATGGGTAGCCACGGCCATTCAGTATATTTATTATTCTTAGAATCAACTTAACGATTCTATTGATTGAATTTTCTTCCAATCTAAATAAATGATCGTTGAAATCAAAGCCTTTCAAAGTATCACTTTAAAATTTCAATTAAATATTGAAATTTTTAAACTTTAAAAGTATTTAGCATTCTTATTCATTTCAAAAAATTTCTTCATCGAAACCAGAAGTTTTTCAACTGAAATGTTATGAAAAATAAGTGTAACCAACTTTATCCCTTCCATCTTTTAACAGAACACTGAACCGCTGCTCAGGAGATGTTTAATTTCCGGATTATTTCGGATGGGGCGTTAGCGATTCTACACAAAATTAAACTTTACACAAGATAATTAAATTAATAACTTTTTAAAGTCCTACTACACAAGCGAATATTATCTGATTTTAACTTTGAAATCCCTGCACTATTTAATTCGATACAACAAAACTCTACACGTGTTAGATTGTTTAGACTTGCAGAGTTTATCTGAATGTGAAAATTTAATTTATAACTTTGTTTAGAGCTTGATGATATAGCAATTAATAGTGTAGTGGTTTAAAGAAAATTATTAACTAAATTCTACTGTTTAAGGTCAGCTCTACTTTAAATTACTATTAGTATCAAGGGTACACTATAAAAACGTGGCTGAAAATTACAACTCTGTAATGGTTTTACTGTGATTTATGTGTTAATGCTACAAGTTCATTGTAAACTTGCAGTGAATAACGGTGGAATTTCACAATTTTTGATTTCATTTTACGTTAAGAGTTTAATATTATCACGTAAACCAGTGGACATAAAAATTCCACTGATTAACGTGGTACATTGAAAACATAACGCAATCGTGAATGAGTGTAATTTTACCACATGAATAGCTGTAATTGCCACCCGCCCCCACTTTTTGTATCCCTTTTCTATTGACAAAGGTTTCGCTGGATACTAGATAGAGGCAGTAAGAATCTCGTTAATCCATTCATGCCCGTCACTAATAACGGAAAAACTACAACAAAATGTGTAAAAAAGCATAGTACGACGACCCCTATCCGAGTACAACTGAGCCGAGCGCTGCTTAACTTCGGCGAGCTAACAAGAAGCCTTAAACAATCCCATGCGTCCAAGCGGACATTTTCTATAGTGATTCAAGAATGATGCATAAATGACTATGGTTCTAACCTTGGTGAATTCTTATCTCGGAAACAAAAGTCAGACACGCGAGATGCTGCCATTACCTTGACCGTGAAGAGCGAAATGACAGCAAACCATTGATTTCCCTCATCCTCTTTTTTATTCAGAGAGCACCTTTCTCTACTTGATTTCCCCTCTCTCCCGCCCCTTGAACCCCTGGTTTCGCATGAACCAACCCTTGTTTTCTACCCCTATTCGAAGGGGAAGCGGGAACTGATTTTATTCAAGCGCATAGCTGCCAGCGCTGCCAGCATTGCCAACACTCAGACACGCGTGTGACCCCAACTCCCTCCAAACTCCCTATGTGCAATCCCTGATTGTTTTTTGTGGGTAGATTATTTGAAGTCTAGGAATACAATCGAGTTAGGCAACCCGAGAAATCAGCTGATGCTAATTAATGCTATTGTAAGCAATAACAGGCTCACTAAACTATCCCTTCATATAGAAAAACGGATTTTGTTTATAATATAAAATAAATGTTTCAAAAAATAAATTCTTTCTTCAAAATTCCCAGTTTTATGTATCAAAGAAGCTAAAATTATATGGGATGACATAATTGTGCCGAAAAATATAATACCGAAAATATAATTATTATTTTAACCAACATGAAACGTTGAAAATTAAGTAATGTCAGGAATATAATAATTACAGAATATATTAATTTTGTTGATAAAACATTTTCGGCAGTTCTTTTTTTTTTTTTAAAAATTTTAAATTTTTTTCCCCCCCCCCCCCCCCCCCACTTGGTAATTATATTTACGGTATTTTTCAACTTTCCGGTGCAATTTCCTGATTTTACAAGCAAATTTCGGAAAATTCAGTTTCAAATTTTATAAATTTAAGGAACATTTTTAGAATATTAAGTTACAGAAGTTAGATTTTAAATAAGAAATTTAATGAAATTATGATTTTTGCTGATCTGCTTTGATTAATTTCACTTCTTTACTAGTTTTGCCTTTTTTTCTTCTTCTACTGTCCCTTTTTCGACTACACTGTTACATAGTAAAGTAAGAAATAAAATTAATCAAAACAGCAAAAATCACAATTTCGCCATTTTTTTTTATTTTAAATCTAAGAGATGTGACATTTCTAAATTTTGTATCGATATATTTGGTAAATATATATGAGTTCAGCTTCTTTAAAACAAAAAACTAAGAATATTTTTAAAAATTAATATCTTACTATAAAAAATTAGTTTCTCTATATGAAGGAAGTTTGTTGAGGACAAAACTTACAATAATATCTCCCTCATATTACTACGAATAAAAAATCAAAGGTGGCCTTTTGGAGAAAATTCACTTTTCACTTTTTTTTTCTACAAATTTATGCCGTTTTACTAATGTCTCAAGTTTCCTTAAATAATATTCAAGAGCGTTGATTTCACCACAATCTGCTGTAAATAAAATAAAGTCAATTTGTTCCGGAGATACCGTATTTTAAATAAAATTGTCGACAATTTTTCCATAATTCACCTGAATATTTAAGTAGCCTTAACTACATGAGAAACATTTCTCGTTGAAAACAAAACATACGAGTCTCATATTTTGCTTTGGGAAACAATATATTTCAACTCCAAACAATTTCATGACATCACCAGGGTCAGACTGCCCGATTTCATATGAAATCGTTCAGATGCAGATAGAAGGCCTTCAAAATGGAAGCCGCCAAAAATAAATATTTCTTATTTTGAGGTCTACCAATTGAAAAAATGTCAATAAATGTATTCCACTTTAAATCAAAGTTTTACTTTGTCTACAGAAAAAGCATGAAAAAAGGTGACAATTTTCTAAAATAGTATACTGTAGGATTATGAGACAAAATTAATTATAGGTGAAAAGGGCGAGTAGTTGACAACCTGTGACAACTGCCAATGATGGATTACATAATTATTATTTATTATGTGTAGTGTACACTTCTAAACAAAAATATATACAACAACCCCCCGAACCGTGCCCGACCAAACACAGAACGTCTGACCCCCCACAAACTACAAATCCCACTTTTCCAAAAATAACTCATTCTCTCGCCTAACATAAAAGCCAAGAGTCAAAATTCTTCTAAAACATGAACACAATTCTAAACCCTGTTATTGGTAAAGATCGAAAAACGCGATTTGTGTGTATTGTATTTACAGAGCTGTCGTTCAAAACAAACGTGGATGGCTGCTGGCGTCACTGTTTCTTCGGAAATGGATAAAAAAGTGCGTTAATATAGCAATACTAACCTTAAAATAGCCGCCCTGGTAGAGAGTGTCTGGTGGTCCGAAAATCGCCACTTCCCACTCGAACATATTGTCCTCGTTAACGAGTTTGACGCGGAAGCCCTCGACGGGTTCCTCTTGGAGACTTTTGTATTCGAGTGCAAGGGCCCTGACGGCGCTACTCGTTGGCTGCGCCATTATCTTTTTTACCCGTTTTTACCTCTAGAAACTTAATTATCTATTTCAGGCAAATAAGCGAAAAACAATTCCTTGAAATCCGAGTTCACCTTAAATGCACAAACCACCAAGTCTGAAAAAAGCACTAAAGTCTTTATGGACACGATGGGCACTTTGACACAATCGGTTTAAAGGCTTAAGACTTTCTGGGTGCCTCGAGATTTTACTAAACTTTAAATTTTAAAATTTCCGAGTCCTGCCCATTCGTGTTCCACTCGAGGCGACACGTTTTCTTTTCTGGATTCGAAGAAACAAATTTCCTTTCGAAATAAACAAAGGAACAAGACACGAAAGCTGCAGGCTGTTCGACGATCACGACACGACACTCTGCTCAAGATGCGTTCAACATAACAGCTGATGGGCTGATGCTCGTCTGCGTCAGTTGATATTCTGCGGTTGCGCAATGGCATGGCGGCACATGCGCAGAGGGGATCAAATTGAAGCATGCGCAGCGCATTTTTCGATTTTGGCGCGGCATTTTAAATATGGGAAACTTGGAAGAGAAGTGATCGGATTTTTTAGGGTGTTAAATTGTTACTTTCTATAATTATGGAACTTTTTAATGAATGAAAGAATGTACAATTATGTATGATATTCTGTCCGTATTGAAACTCCTATGTTCCCGCATGGAAATATTTCATAATTGATTTTCCACTTATTAATTTAGCTATTTAGATTAAAGTCAGTGCATTTTTAAATGATTAATTTCCAATGACTTTTTGTCAGAATCCTGGTTAAGAATGCTTCAAGTTTTAAACAAACTTTGGAATTGTTTAATTTTCAACGCTTCAAGTTTTTAATTCATTCATGTTTAACGCTTCCATTTCGGAATCATGATTTTCAAAGTTTTTAGAATGATTAAACTTTGAAGGTTTCGCAATATTTAGAATTCTTCAATTTTTAACAGTAAAGATGATAGCGTTTTTTCTTTGGACTCAAATCACATTTTTTAAGTAAAAAAATGTATCTAAACGCTTTGAATGTCTACGCTTGATACATGATATGATAGTTATTATTCATATTTACATATCATTTTTTTTCATTTCTATATTTACAATTCACAATTATGGTTTTAAATTGCTGAATAGGCCTTTTTTCTTAAATCCGCCACTGGCAATTATAAAGCAGTTTAATTTTTAAGGTATTGAAACAAAAGCTTTTTCACTCCAAAAGCATAAATTCGAAAATGTGTGTTATGAAAGTTCTTAATTTTTAGAGTTTTCTCTTTTAAAATTTCACAATCTTGTAATTTTCAATTCAAATATTAAAAATGTCTGGGCAATTTCACTACTAAATCGTTCAAAAGTTTGAAATTTAATACATCTGGATTTAAATATTCTAAATTGTTTGGTTTCAATTTTAGTCAGTTTTAAATTGAATAATTTTAGATTTAAATATTCTAAATTGTTTGGTTTGAAATTCAATCTTACAAAATGATCCCATTTTTTAAATTCTTCGAAATCATTGAATATGAAATTGAAAGACTTGATAGTTGCAGAATTTTCAGTTTAAAGGATTTGTAATTACACAATTTTGAATTATTTACCTCCAGAATGAATTCAGTATAATGGAAAATTCAGACAAAAATTTATCAAATTCAAGCCTTAAAATGAGAAGATTTTAGAATTGGGCATTTAAAAATGGAATTAGTTTTTTATTTAAAAATGTTCCACAACAGTAAACATTTCATACGCAACTTAAAAAGCACAATTTTGAATTGAAATGCTTAAAACTGTACAATTTCAAAAATCGGAAACATAGCGAATTCTTTTTTTTCAATTTTCACTATAATATATTAAAATTGTCAAGATTTCAAGAACGAGTCAAGATTTCAAGAAAGTATAATAATTCCAAATGAACTGTTAAATATTAAACGATTTTAAATTAAAAAGTTAAAAATCGTATTGCTTAAAACCGAAATATAGACAAAAATGGGTATATCTGAAATTAATACATCATTAATTGTATAATCAACAATTAAATTTATTTTGTTTATTTTTAGACGATTTAAATTTACTTAAAATAATTTAAATTCTAAGGGGTTTGTGTATGAAAGAATTTTAATATCACAATTCTTAGTAAAAAAATTTGTCACTTGTTTTCATTTTCAATGTTCCTTAGCATAAATTATTTTTATTTGTAAAGGTTCCCATGTAAAATTACTTCATTTTTAACGTTTTTGTTCTCAGAATAGATTAATTTTAAAGGTTCATAAAAAATTTTCATTTTGAAAAAGCGAAAATGACGATGAATTTATTTTTCAACTGAGAGAAATTGGTCTAATATATTTGATTAATAAATTATACTGTGCGTACGTAATAACAGGTTAAAAATATAGAATTTCAGAAGCTTTGACTTTGAAACATTCAATTTAGTTTTCAATTTCAAGTTGTCAAATTTTAATCACCTCGAAATAAAAATTATTCAAATTAAAAAAATTACAATTTTTAATTATTCAATTTTTAAAGATTTTAACTAGAAATAGCACAATCTATCTATAATCGTTCAATTTCAAGATTCTTTAATTAGAAATAAAAGATTTCAATTCTGAGCGCTTTGAATTGCAAATTATACAATTCCAACTCGTTCCCAATCAAATTGTCCAATTTTAAAAATTTTGGACAGAATTCATCAATTTTGAGAGCTTCTGGATGAAATGTTTCAAAATTTGAAACACTTTAATATTCAAATTATTAAATTCCAAACGTTTTTACTTAGAAATGATACAAACTCAATTTCTTTTCATTCCATTCGAAATATTGTCGTTTTTTCACAATATTGCCTAATCCAAAATTGTTTGATTTGGAACGTTTTCAATTCAGAACCGTTTAATATACATATTTTTTAACTTCAAAAGCGTTTTCAATAAAAAATGATTAATTATTATTTTTGAAAAACGTTACAATTTTAATATTAAAAAATATGTTTAATAATGGATTTTTAAACTACATTTTTAAAAGATTCTCAAAAATTTAAAGTAATAAATTTATGACTCCTTTTTTAAAGACTACTCCTCTTTTTTAATTTTAACGTGAAACTGATTAAATGTAAATAAAGTTTTTCACATTAAAAATTATTGTAAAGCACAAGTTAAACTTTTTGGAAAACATTCGTTCTATTCTATAAGACATACAGATTGAAGTTCTTCATATACAGGGTGACCCATCTTAATCTATAATTCCGAATATCTTTTAAACTACCCCATGTACGTGAAAAACGGTTCATACAAA
>CAKNXH010002394.1:17009-49598 GCA_932178445.1 Andricus quercusramuli | reverse complement strand
TTTGTATGAACCGTTTTTCACGTACATGGGGTAGTTTAAAAGATATTTGGAATTATAGATTAAGATGGGTCACCCTGTATATTTCTTTCTTTTTATGGCTTACATAAAAGAACAGAAAATATACTGTATGATAATAAATAAAAATCTCGTGACAATGACAGGGAAAACTGAAAGGCCCGTAATTTTTCCCCTCTAATTTATTATGAACTTTTGCATAAAAATAAAAAAAAAATAAAAATAACTGCAATGAAAAAAAAGGTTTCTCATAGTAATTTTTCAATATTGCTTTATTTTTCACCCGAAAACGAATCAATTCGCAAAATTGGCAGTGAATAGGCCCATAATGTTACAATTGAAATCTAGAGATTTTAAAAATGAATTTCGAATTTATTCATACGTCTCTTAGCGAGAAAATTTCGATTGGCAGCTGGAAGTCCCTTGAACCTTTTTAAAACCATTTGAAATTTTTTAAATCACCTGCAACTTAAAAATTATTTTGTATTATTAAAAGATCCCTTGAAATCTTTTGAGACCCTAGCGGACCGCGTGAAGGGCACGGTCACTTTAGGGTCAACGCAATTGCGTAAATGTTCCGTTCACGTCGTCCGCTCTGGGGAATGCCTGGAATTCTTTTTAATTATTTAACAATTTTTTGAAATTCACCTTGTTTAATCGTATCTTATTATTTTTCTTGGTACTCGTAAGTTGGTGATGATAACTTGCAAATGGCGGGCGTCTCATCGATCGGTATAGTTTCGCAAATAAATTGTCGAAAATTATCCAACGCAGCATAATTATTCTTTGTGGAATAAACCTAATATAACAAAGATAGAAACATTTTTAATGAGGACATTGACTTCATTGTAACTGCCTTATGTGGATTTAAGTTGCAAAACTTTAAATTATCTTTTCTTATTATGCAAATTCAGTCTTATTTCTGAATTTTAGAAGCTTATTTTGAATTGCTTCTGAATTTTTTGCCCCCTCCGAATTTATAGGTTGTAGACTTTCATTATATTTTTGTTTTTTCGGTCTTATGGTCTTATATCAATATTTTCTTTAAATACTGATTTTTTTATCGTAAATTATGAAAAATTTCTTTTCAGTCCGCTAGGATTCGAACCCAGGTCTTTAGATTTCCGGTCTGGTACTCTTGCCCACTGATCACAATTTTACTTGATGCTCTCTTAAACTGAACCAGTGAAATTGTCACTAGTTGAATCAGTATTTTGAAGTATCACTGGTGGACAAGTGATTTTTCCACTTTGACTGGATGAACCAGTAAGTAATTCAACTAAAATAGCGCTACTGATTCTACCAGTGACGCCAAATGATAGATTGAACCAGTGATATAGCGCTCCACGCGGGCAAGAGATGAACCTCAGCTGCAATGAGCCAGGGATATAATATCTTTCCCTTGATAGTGGGAGGCCCCTAGCCACTTGGGTTCGACTTTGAGTGACGCGACACGTTGACATAACGACGGGTCTTCCCACAATTAGGCGCAATATATTATTTCCCATTATTTTGCAGCCCGGCCTTCATTTATTGTTGTGAGAGTACAGTCCGGTTTTTAAAAGATAATTTTACAACTGTTACCATAGTAGTGATGACTGATAAGTGTCATACATAAACAGCTGACCGACGACACGGCGTACGACCAGTTGACTACTGGTACTGAGAAACCAGTCAACCTCAATGATTAAACCAGTGCCGGAATGAACCAGTGATTTCTCACTGATTATCAGTGACACACTTCTGGCTGTTTCAACCAGTGAGATTTCACTGGTTTGTTTTAAGAGAGTGTTACATTTGTTGACCAGATATGTATAATTAATTATATTTAATGTTCTTCTTTCAGTCTACTAGTCTTATTTCAATATTTTCTTTAATATTGATTTTTCAATTTTATGTTGTGAAAAATGTATCTCTAGCACCGCAGGGACTCGAACTTATAGGTCTGCAGATTGACGGCTCTGCTCTTGCCACTGTCACGTCAAATGTAATTGTAAACTTTAAGGCTTATAAACAATTTCCTGTAATTTAAGAAGCAATTTTCCTCTCTAGTTTTGATTTCTCTTTCAAGAATCTGATACTTTTTTATTCATATGAAGGCATTGTACTTACCCCATTAAAAACAAGAGTTGGAACATGTAACAGTTTTGGCTTGAGCGCTTTGGTTTTATCACCGTAAGCTGCCAAAAGGTCTCTTCCGATTGAGTGTCTTTGACAAGCACTAATACGCTTTTTTGATTCTTTGGTGAGACCGATTTCTTGGACACACTGCATAAACACACGAAGGCAATAGTTGTAAAACGGGTTTAGAAAATTGGGATCTCTCAAGGTGTCTAGTGATCAGGCAATTTTAATTTCCCGGTTTTTTCCGAGCACATTTTTTTCCGACAAATTTAAAGGTGTCTTTTTGTTATTTGTCCCAAATAGTGTGGCCGAAAAACTTCACTTTCTAAATTCCCTGATTTTTCTCTAATCAATTTTTTTATTTTCCCTGCCCATCAATATTCAAAGATCAGCATTTGAATCTTGTAACATTTTTATCCTGAAATCTTTCATGGCTACTATAATAAATGTATGTCTATACTATATAAGATGAATTTTCAATCGAAAAGGAGGAATTTTTAGCAAAGCAGTTGAATTTTCGACCGAAATAGAAAACTTTTTAGCAAAATAGTTATATTTTAACAAAATAGTTGAATCTTCAACCAAATATTTAAATTTTCAAGAAAGTAATTATATTTGCAACAAATTATTTGAATTTTTAACCAAATACTATAATTTTCAGCCTTCAAATGTGAATTTGCAACAAATAGTCGAATTTTCAAAAAAAAAAAGATCAAAACTCAACCAAAAAACCGTTGTATTTTCAACTAAAAAGTTGACTTTTTAAGCTAAGAACTTGAATATTTTAGAAAACAGTTGACTTTTAGGTCGAAAATTCTCATTTACATTAAGGGATAGTCCATAAATTACGAAACACATTTTCGACCACGTTTCTACGCCTCCCCTCCCCCATGCTACAAGTCGTAACAAAATTTTTCAGACCCCCCCCCCCTTCACCCCGTCTACACTTATTGGGTAAAATTTCCCAAGTGTCCCCGCCTAAAATTTTGTTGTCGCCTATCTCATACAAACTCCGCCAGATTATAGAGCTAGTGGACTTCTTAAAATTCTGTAAAGGGGGCGCACCTAGCACAGCGGGTGCTCAAGATACAGGTGCCCAAATTTTCGACGAATCACCCAGACTGCTAACTTTCAATTGTACATAACTCCTCATACAGTTACCTAATTTTACTTTTTTTATTAGGGTTTTCGAAAGGTATTTCAACTAGGTTTACAATTAAAATAATCATTAAACGATAAAAAAAATATTTCACCTTTTTATTTTTCATTTAAAAAAACATTTTTGAGATTTTCTCCCAATGCGGCATTTTTGATTTTTTTTAATTAGGCTAGAAAAAAAGCTTGATTTTTTCTCTTGAAAAACATGCAAAAACGAAAATGGGATGGAAAGTATTGGTTGAGTTATACAAGGTGTAATAAGAGAGCGGGCGCCCCACGCCAACTAGCCACGGCGCTACTAGGTGTGCTGTAGTGTCTCAGTGAATCTAATACTTCATGAAAATGATTTTTCTGTTAATGTGTAACGAATATTTCATTTCATTCTTACTTTCATGTAGCTGAAAAACGATTTAGATATTTTCTCAATTAAATTTTCAAAATGGTTCCATTGTAGATTTTTGATGAGTCCTCTTGCTTCTCAACTTTTTTCGGGGTGCTTTTTTTATGTGAGTTTCCTTGCCTTTTACGTTCTGGGGTGGATTTTGGTGTGAGTCTCCTTGCCTCTCACAGTATTACTTACAAAATGATTTTTTATTTAATTTAACGTTCACTTTGCTGTTTTTTCGCGATCTCTTTACGATCTTTCTCTTCGGGAAAATGTCATACTGTGTAGATGACGAATACTTCTTCAAAATTAGAGTCGATTCAGAAGAGGCCCTAATAGCACGGAACGTTCCTGGAACGTTCCGCGGGAACTTTTGGAACGTTCCAGCGGAACGTTTCCGGAACGTGTAAAATGTCCGCCGCTTGAGAACGTTCCAGGCAAACATAAATTAACGTTATTGTTATTATTATCAATAAATATCGTGTAAACCGTAAGTGATAGATCAAAATTGATGTCGGTCTATGATGCGGATTTCATATTATAGTGGAATATATGCGGTACTTTAAATTAAAAAATGTCAAACATTTTTACCTATCTCTTACGGTTTAAGAGATAATTGTTGTTGAAAATAACAATAATGGAAATTTCCCCTCAGTTCCCAGTGGAACATTCCTGGAACGTTCCCAAGGGGCGGACATTTTACACGTTCCGGGAACATTCCTGGAACGTTCCGAAGGTGCCCGCGGAACGTTCCGTGCTATTAGGGGGGTACAAAGGAATAATATTTTTGTGTGCCCGGCACAGTCTTCGCAGAATTGAATCGAGTTTCAAGGTTTTCAGCAGTGGCCGCATGATTTTCTTTGGCGATGAAAAATATTACCGTTTCATGCAAGTCTTTTTAAGCTTATTGATATACAGCATCAGCAGTCAAAATCTGATTCTGAGACTATCAAAAAGTCAGAATAAACGAAATTTTTGTTACGCGTTAGCAGAAGCATCATTTTTATCGAGGGGATAACAACTCGTGAAGTCAGGTATACACCTTCGCTGAAGTCACTGGTGTGAAGTCACTTGAATTCATATGAAGTCACTGAAATCACTTGAAGTCAGTGTACACCACATAGGTCGAGTTATGAACCCCTCGATTTTTATCAATTATTAGAACCACTGAGTCACTACAGCACGCCTAGTAGCTCCGTGGCTATACAGTGCCCCATGCCAACTATGGTTGGCACGGGGCACCTACGCTCTAAAGCCCTTCTATAACTCAACCAATACTTTCCATTACATTTTCGTTTTGGGGTGTTTTCCAAGAGAAAAAATCAAGCTTGTCTTCTAGCCTATTAAAAAAAATAGCAAAACTTCAGCATTGGGAGAAAATTTAAAAAATGTTCTTGAAAGTGAAAAATCAAGGTGAAATAAGTATCTGTCGTTTAATGATTATTTTTATTGTAAACCTTGTTGAAATACCTTTCCAAACTCCTCATGAAAAAGTTAAATTGGATAACTGTATTAGGAGTATACAGAATTCAAAGAGGTCCACTAGCACTACAATCTGGCGGAGTTATAATGAGATAGGCAACAACAAAATTTTAGGCGGTGAAATTTGGGAAATTTTACCCCCTATGTTACATCAATTTTTGATATATTTCCATCAGTGTCCTCGCGAAGACAAATGGGTATTAAAACTTAATATCTGCATTTTTAAATATAGGACAACGATCTAGGTATATTAAGGCGTAATATTTTGATATTTAAACCCAATATCCAGGTAGTAATACTAAATAATAAAAAAGTAAAAACTAATAAGAAAGAAAATTAAAAAAATATGGAACATGCAACAAGGAAACTATACTTCTCCTTAAAAATTGAAACATATAAAAAACTGTGTAATCCAGTAGAAAAGTGTTCTAAGAAACTCAATTTTTTACAATTTTTTAAAAATTACTAGTGCATTTCTCTAATTATTTAACATTTTTTATGTTTCTGAAGTCCGTTCAAAAAGTTTAACATGAACAAAAATAACCTCCACATTTTGAGGAACGATTGCGATTATAATAACTGCTAATAAAATTTGATAAAATGTGTTCATACCATTTTCTAAAATATTTTTTCAAATCGCTCAACCTAATTTTCTTAATGACAATTTAAAAGATATAAACCAATTACTTAATAATTTAGATATTTTTACTTCCTATTCAATCTGTCATGAAATCTATAGAAAAGTAGATCACCAATTATAAGGGTGTATTATGAATTTGTGAAAAGCCAGATAAACATAAAAAATGTTGAATTAATAATTTGAAACATTTTTGTTTAATTTTGGTTTATGGATAATTTTCCACAGAGTGAGGGTAAACAATTAAAATACTGATATTGAATCCTTTATAACTCTATCACCATCTATTGAAACAGCATCTACATTGTCTTCTCAACAAAATAGTTGAAATTTCCAGCCATAAAGATTAATTTTGTTACCAAACAAGATGAATTTCCCACAAAATAATTTAGTTTTTAAGCTAAAAAGTCGAATGTTTTATAAAATAGTTGACTTTTAAACACGGAAGTTACATTTTCAACCACATAGTTGATTTTTCAAGCCAGAAAGACGAAGTTTTTAGATGATAGTTGCATTTTTCAACAAAGCCATAAAAACACCATAAAAAGAATAGAAAAAAATAAATGTATCCAAAAAGACGAATGTTTAACAAAAAAGTTGCATTGTCAATCAAAAAAGATGACTTCAACAAAATAGTTAATTTTACAACCAAACGTCGCATTTAAAAAAGATCAAACTCCAAACAAAAAGAATTTCATCTTCAAGACAAGAAAGATAAATTTTCAGCAGAAAGTTGAATTTTCAACAGAAAAAGTTCATTTCAACCTAAAATAAAGATGAATTTTTAACAAAATAAATTAATTTTCAATCAATAGAGATGAATTCTAAAAAATAGTTTGACTTTTCCTTATTCGGTTCTATTAATTCAGTACGCTTTTAAGCGAAAAAATGAGACAAAAGGGGAAAAGAGGGCAATAGGGGAAAAAGTGTATGAAGTCTGCGTTATACTCTACTCTATAGTTTTAGATTTTTGATGCATATATTTTCCTATGGTGTTGATTTGTTAAAATATTGGGTAAGAGTATCGATTCCCCACCCTTTCCCATGTAACACATCGTAACCCCCCCTCCCCCCAACCAAAAAGCTGTTACGTAATTTATGGATGGCCCCTTATTTTATAATCGTCTTGATATTTGTAATTACGTACATCATTAACAGCGGACGCAGGATCATCATCAGACATAACGCACCCTACAAAATCAACTAATTGTTGTTGTTGTTTCTTAGGTTTGACTGAAGTTTCGATCTCGTAAATGACACACGCCTGAGCCATGTTTGCTCTGCACTCACGTGGTCCATGTTGGCAACGAAATTTCCAGGAACCATTTGCTTTCCAATGCTAGCAATTTCATTTTTTTCAGTCAGATTTTCAAAATCAGTTAAATTAAAAAAAAAAAAAGAATATGGAAAATTCCAAACTTTCTTATATACAAATCTGTAGTGAACAATTATGCTGTTCAAATTAGAAAGATACGTGAGTGACATTGTCTGTTTAGGTCGAGTTTTGCATTGCCACGTATAAAATAATAATTAATACTAAACCGCAAAGTCACTTACGTATCTTTTTATTTTGGACGGCAGAATAGAGTGAGCCAAATTGCATAAATATCTTTTCTACTTCTCACTCCCTCATTTTCTTCCTTTTACTGAAAGATGAATTGTCGAATTTTTTCATACTTCAAAAAAATTTCGATATTGACCTAGGCCTTCAAACCACCCTGAATAAAACAAGCTGTGGATTAATACAATCTGGGGTGTTTTTACATTGTATTTATAAGTGCATGGCGCTCATTTGGGTGGTCCTAATTTAAACATGTGAAACTTCGACTTTTGATTTATGGTAGTTGATCCCCCCAATTTTTTCGTTATTCTGGAAAAAAATTCCCTATTTTTTTTAATTGGCTAACATTAATCCATGTCCCGGACATTTAAAATTAAAATGTGGTTTTAAATGGGAAGAGCTCGGCTTTGGAAAAAATGGAAAAAGAAGTATACTTTTCATCAACTTTTTGTAAATTAAAGTTTAGTTACATATTAAGGAATTTTCAAGGAATAATTTCGACCCCATAACTTTATTTTTGAGATCCCCAGCGTCCTTGTCTTGAGCTCGGAAAATACCCCAAAAATGCGGAATAGCAGTTTTATGTAACATTCATGCCAAAGACGGTATTTTGTTTTAATTTTTCAACATGAATTATTTTTATTCTATAATTGACAAGTTTCTAAGTACTTTAAAACTAATTCATAATTGTTTAAACAATTATCATTTGTCTAAATAACTTTTTTCTCCTGTAACTCATGAAAAGTATTATTTTTCGGATAAATAATACAGTTGATGAATGTCAAGAGTAATATTTCTTTTATAGCATTTTTGGTAATTATTTACAAGATTTTCGTTTGTTCAAACAATTTTTTTCTTTGTAAATCATGAAAAGTTACTACCTTCTTTAATTAATAACGCAGACAGTGCATGCTCAGAGTGATATATTTCTGAAAGATTATTAATTTTAAATGTATACCATTTTCATTTGTTTAACCAATGTTTCCCCGATAAATCTTGAAACGGTACTATTTTCTGGAAATAATCACGCAACTGATAAATGCCAAGCCTGTTTTATTTGGAACATAGTTTGATATTATTTAAATAATTAATAATCATTCCCTTGCGCCTTTTAATAGAAAAGGTTAAAAAAATTTAGCTTCCTCGAATCTCTAACACAATGTCGCTTATTATTCAGTATTTTTTTATCTCAGAACGTGTACCCTAATTATTCAAACAATAATCATTTTGTTTATCTTTCCTATGAAAAGAAGCAAATGATTTTGATTGTTTGAATAGTTGAAAACTGTCTTTCACAAAAAGTGCAAAAATCGCCATATATTATCCCGATCAGCGATCTGGCCCTAATCGGTTTAGTATCTTCGGGGCCAGATCGGGATAATTCCATGGCCCAGACTCGAGCCAGACCGGTTCAAGCATTTCAACGCCACCTAGTTCCAATTTAGAGAATTTGCCTTACTGTCAAATGAAGTGTGTTATTGTTGAAAAAATGCATGTTTATTATTTGAGTTTAAGTGTATAATGCAATAAACAATATGCCAAAGCCTAGTACACCACGAGTTCGAAAGCATCGCGCGTTAGCTATGCTTAGACAATTTTCGTTATATGAACGAGGGTAAGTACTTCGTTAAATCGTATTGATTGAATTGAAACCTAACCTCAAACTTGAAATTTATTTGAAAACTTATTATAAATTGTATATTTTTAAGATATTTTGAGTCTCCATGAAAGTTATTGATTATATATTGAAAATTATGTAGGTATAATGATGCAGATGATTTTATTTCATACTTATTTCAATTTTACCGACGAGTTGAGAGCTGAATTTAGAGTTAAATTTAATATTTGTAAAGAAAAATGGTCATAGTTAAGTCATTATTATTTTGCAGTTTCAGTTTTATAGCAATAATTCAGATATTTTCTATTAATTAAATAGTTATTTTGATGATTTCGAAAATTTGAAGCGCAGTAACATTTTTTTCAATTCAAGATTGAATATTTCAAGCTTACGGTTTTAAAAATATTTCAATGGTTACATATTTTAAAGCGTTTTAATTGGAATTATCCAAAAACTTGAAATTTTTAATACTTTTCGTAAATACCCTGTTTCAACTCAGAATCAAATTTCTTTTGAGAAATATCCGGCTCTAATCCAGAATTCAAATTCTTTTCGAAATTTCCCCTTCTAGGTCAGATGTTGTTGAAATTAAAAAATTGCCTGTTCCAATCCAGAATTTTAATTCTTTTCCAAAATTACTCGTTCGAACTAAAAATTAAGTTTCTTTTGAAAAGTTCCCTGTTCCAATGCAGACTATTAATCATTTTCGAAAATTTCCAATTCCAGCTCAAAATTTATTAAAATTTGAACATTTCCTGTTCCACATGAGAATTTGTGCAAATTCAAAAATTCCGTTTCAACACAAAATTGGAATTCTTTTTGAAAATTCCCTGTTACAGTCCAGAATTTTCATTTCTTTTGAAAAGGTCCAATTATAGCTCAAAATTGGTTGAAATTTGAATACTCCCTGTTCCAACTCAGAATTTATTCAAATTTGAAAATCCCATTTAAACTCAGAATTATAATTATTTTTTAAAATTCTCTGTTCTAGTCCAAAATTTAAATTTTTTTCGCGAATTAACGGTTTTCAATCAAAATTAGAATTATTTAAAAAAATTCACTCTTCCAATTCAGAATGTTAATTCTTTTCGAAAATTCCCAGTTTTAGCTTAGAATTAATATTCTTTTCAAAAATTCCTTGTTCTAGTCCAGAATTTTAATTATTTTTGCGAATAACCCGTTTCGACTCAAAATTAGAATTATTTTTAAGAAATTCTGCATTTTTGGGGGAATTTTCCGGGCATAATAAAAGGAGGTTGGGGGCCAAAGTAAGAAGTTATTAGGTGAACATTATTCCCTGAGCATTCTTTATGAAGTCACTAAACTTTAAATTAGAAATGTTAAAATAATTATATATTTTTTTTACATATTTTCGAAAACCGAGTTTTTCCCATTAAAAATCCCGTGTTAATTTTAAAAGCCCGAGGGCATGGTTTGATGTTGACCGATTCAAACAAAAAGTAGAGAATTTCTTCTTCCGGAAAACGAACAAATTGGGAGGATCAATCACCATAAGGGTAATTGTCAAATTGTAGGCAAATTTTAGCACCTACAGTGGCAATCATATTATTATTAGGAATTGAATATTTCATAACGGAAATTGATCTTATCACATGTGAAAATTTTTCATCCAAAGGGGCAGTTATGAAAATAAGAAATAATAATGAATCCATGCGCACGCGTATATAATCAGTCGTACGCTGTTCTATTGTACCGTACGGTAATGAAAACACCGCCAAGCAAGTAACGGAATGGTTTTTATAATTTTTTTCCACCCCGACAATGGTTTCTAACACACGTACGGGAATGAAGTTTTTGTTGTCAAGATGCACTTTTCAGTTTTAATATCGGATTCACAAAAAAGAGAGTTAATATTTTAAGCTCAATTTTATAAAATCTTGTATTAAACGATACGCCTAATATTTTTGTATTTATGACTCAACTGTAACTACAATATTTTACTAGAAAAAAAGACGTACGGCAATGACGTCTGAAATGACAAAAATGGAGGGACAGACTTCAAGGCTTTTACAATCTTATTTATTTAGCTTAAAAAATGTGCATACATTAAATTTATGTTCATGTGAAGTTTATAAACTTGATACGTTAAGTGTTTTTCAGGTTACTTTCTAAAAAAAAGAGGAGAAAATCAGTTTATCCTTGTGCAAAGTGAGGTTGGGACGCCGTACGGTAATGACGTTCCGGGTGTTCTTACATTAAATTAAATAAAATAGGAACAGAAATGAAAAAAAACTGACCATTTTGTAGAAGATGATAATAAGTGTTTATTAAAATTTTTTAAAAATCAGTACGAATTTCTAAGTTAATGTTATATTACTAGGACTTCGAGTTTGCCTTCAATTTGACAATTACCCATAAATCAAAAGCCGAATTTTTGAACCACCCTAGACCCTTGACCACACTGTGGACCACCCTATTTGATGAGCATTTTGCTTGCTCATCATGATTCATTTACTATATATATAAACTATAGAAACCCTATTTAAAAAATATTTTAAAAGTGATAAAAAAATGAAATAAGTAGGTTTAGAAATCTTTCGGTCATTGTTGAGATGTTATGGGTAAAAATTAGCCCTTCAAATATCATCAATTTATCCGCGGTTACCTGTGCTAAAAAAATGATTGAAATTGTCTTGCCTGCAAAGTTTTTAAATTTTCTTGAGTTTCAATTTTTTTTAAATATTCCTGGAGGACAAAAAAATCTTTTCAAATCTTTGCGGATTTCAATCAACCATTTACTAAGAGATAATTCCTCCATTTAATTTACCCCTGTTTTCGGAAAAAATTATTCACACCTGTGTAAATAAAAGAATTTGTTCAGGGACTTGAAAACTTTTCAGTGACAAAAATGGCTAATATACCCATGAATCAAAATTAGAAATACAGCAAAATTTGGAATTTCTGATTTTGGTATTTAATATAATAATTATCGTTATAACTTGTGGTTTGCCAAATTTATAAACATATGTAGACTTTTCAACATATGGAAAAACGCTAGACAAAGAATTGACAAGAGCCGGAAATGGAAATTAGAAATACGACGAATTTTTTAAATTCTGTTTTTGGTATTTAAATTAATTATCTTAATAACTTGTAGTTAAAAATTTTTTCTGAGCATGTTACAAAAATTGAAACTCAAGGAAATTAAAAAACTCTGCAAACAAGACATTTTTTAAACATTTTTGTGTAGCGCGATAAACCGAAAAACAGCCACGATTTATTTTACATTAATTGACAAAACGATCAACCCTTTAAAGCGAATTATCCATCCCATATAAGGATTGAAAATATGTATTTTGTTCGATTTTTATTTCATAGAAACACTCAGAGAAGTAATCAGAACCGGGTTTTATTAAAATTCACCTTAAAAATTAAGAAACACCTCTTGAAAACATTAAATTATATTTTTGGCTTCCTTTCCAAATTTTGAGAATATTTTTTAACCGTAGATGTGAAAGGACTTTACTAAGTGTAGACACATTATCACGTCAACTATGGGAATTATACAATCCTATAGACTGGAAAACCACCCCTTATAAAGCTTAAAAATGTATATTTTGTTTCTATGTGATTTTCTTTGTAATTTCAACTCATTTCAGGTCTGCGGTTAAAAAAATATGCTCAACATTTTGAAAAGAAATCCAAAAATATAGTTCAAAAGTTTGCAAGGGGTGTTTTAATTTTTTATTTGTAAGGGGTGGATAATTCGCTTCAAATAATTCGCTTCACATATAAAATAAAAGGCAATTCATGTTTATTTAAGTTTTCTGTATTCATTTAAAACCAATTGTGAACAATTTTCTTTCTCATTTTTACTTTAAACCAACTTGATTTTTATTTCATACAATTTAGGACGGTTTGAAGGCCAAGGAGTTCAGGACCATCGTTACATTTTTTCAATTAAAAAAAATTTGACAATTTATTTTTCAGAAAAAAAAAGAAAATAAGTGGAAAAATATTTTTGGAATTTGGCACACGCTAATAAATTTTTTAATCTGAAAGAACAAAATAAGGAAACAAATCGATGAAACAAAACGTGATCCACATTGTCACGTTTCATCGATTGTCGGTTACGAGGCTGAGTACCTATAACCGCATGCATAAATTGAAGTTTGCAATTTAAGTTCTGCTCTGCAACAAAGGCTTGAAACTTCAGAGTCTTCTCAGAGGATGCATTATGAACGTTAAAGACAATATGTTTTTTTAAAAATATTATACAACCAAGTCGATCAACATACAAAAAAATTTAAGAAACTATTTAAACATAAATTTGGCAAATCAAAACGTGGGAAAACCATTAGTTTGACAGTACAACTTGTTTGTGTTATATTTTCAAATGCAACCATTTGTTTAATCAAATGATTAAATTTTAATTATTATTATCAGATTACAGAACTAAACTATTTCAAAAAACTAACCCTGGCTAATCCATAAGGAATGAAGGAGATCGAGAGGTGATTTTTAAAATCTAGATAGGTTGGAACGAGTTGCATCTCTATAAATTCCATACTGAATGGACATAATGCCTCGTAATAAAGATCCACGTTAATGATCGTTTTCGATTGGAGAGCCGATTGCCCAGCAGGAACCTAAAAGCAAAAAAATATATAAAATTGAATTATTTAACTTCCAGAAACCTAGAGGGTATAAGAAAATAACAGGGATCATAGTCGTTCCCCTATTTCCCTGCATTTCCCTTTTTATTAATTCTCCTTTTTACCCCTATAATCGAAAAAATTCCCCTTTTCTCCTTAAATATAAGATATGTGAAAGTCACAATTGAATCCGGAACATATAAGGTTGGCGCTTTGTTACATTTAAAATAACGTATTCGAGGTGCCAACTTGAAATAGTCCTTATCCAGTTGTCATTCTCATGTCTTCATTTGAATTATTGAATTGCGCGGTAAATTCTCTAAAATTGGTAAATCACATAAGAACTATAAAAACCATTATTCGTTTAACATCTACAAAATTATTAAATTCAAAACTAGAGCATGCTACCGCGTTTAGTAAAAATTTAATTTTGTTTGACTTACATAATTATTTATTATAATTAATTTAACTTTTGAAAATTTTAATTAATAATCTGAATAATTCTTTTTTAAGACTGAAATTAAATTTTTTTCACACAGCTATAATAATAATATTCATCTGGATAATATATGAGCACTCAAATACATTTTTTATAAATAAATAAAGTATATGAAAAAAAATGAAGGCTTGCAGTACAGAATAGATCACCAATATTTGTATAGAAAATGGGTTTATTGCATGAAAAAATCTTAAAAAATCAAATACACATAACAGGATTTTTTCAAAATATCATTTTTGATACAATAATTTTAAAAGATGTATTTAAAATGTGAGTTACAATTTATTCAAAATTTTAACGTTATTTTTGTTTAACCTTTCCACATTCATATTTTTGCAATCATCATTATTTAATGACACGAAAAAGCATTTATTATGTATTTTTTTCGGAGTTTGAGCCAAAAAAATGTCTGTCATACTGTGATATCGCGAACTGCAATCATGATTTTTTCAGAACAGAATCATTTCTGCGAATCAACCGTTTTTTATTATCATTTAGCATCCCCGTACCTCGGAAGCAAGTATTTATTTTTCGCAACAAATTGAAAATTCGATTTTTAATTGCTATTCAAAGCCGATTTTGAAAACCAATGAAATTTTAATCTGAAAATTCTTGGTCAATTTTCTCAGAACAGGCTAACTTTTTACTTTTATTTTTAAACTGATAATAGAATTTTTATCGCAATCCACAGTCAAGTCTGCTCCAATTTTATATTAGTACCACTTTGAGATTGTACAATTCCACATCCATTTTCTTGAATTTAGATAACTTCCTTTGATGAAACATTTTTGTCTTCAATAGGGTTGTTTCGCAATTTCAGATAAAATAATTTTTTGATACATTATTATTATTATTGTACCATTAGGCCATTTTCCTTTCGGGATAGGCGTGACTTGCTCGGTTGGAAAATAGTAGTGTGTAGGTGGGTATATAGGTATAAGGAAGATAGGTATATAGTTGTTAGGTATAAATATTTTAGATTGATCTGGAATTCTCGTGTCATTTATTGAAATGACACGTTCATTCCGCAATACTGCTCCGACCCAGGTTGCTGATCAATCTCTCTAGCGATCACCCCAAGTGAAGAGCCTCACAAAATTGTTATGTGTGGTTAAATGACACGTTCATTCCGCAATACTGCTCCGACCCAGGTTGCTGATCAATCTCTCTAGCGATCACCCCAACTGAAGAGCCTCAGAAAATTGTTATGTGTGGTTCCCCACTTGGGCCCATCAGTATCCAAGGTCTATGTTTCAGACGTCATTCACTCTATTGTCACTCTGTTTACAAAGCATTTATCGCCACACTTTTCTGTCCTGGCATACTACTCTAGCTTCCTTCACGTCCATGCATTTTTTCACGCAAGCTCTCGTGTTTCTATGGCTTCTTATGTCTCTTCGAATTAGTGCCTCATTCACAGATTCTAACCATTCTTTCGGTTGTCTACCTCTGGGCATTCTGCCATTTACTTTACCTTTATGCACTTGCACTTTATGCACTTTCTTTCCTACTCTCAATCTTTTTTTCTGTGATCTGTCTTAAACTAAATATCTGATCTGTACATGATCTTCCTGGCATAAATCCACTTTGGACTTCCCATATCTTTTCTTCTGTAATTTTTATCACCCTACGAATAAGTATTCTTGAGTATATTTTGCTTACGGTACTTAGTAAGCTGATACCTCTGTAATTACTGCAGTTGCTTTTATCTCCCTTTCTTTTGTATATTGGTACGATAATCGCTTTTCTCCAATCGTCTGGGACTTCTTCCATCTCGACACATAAATTTATCAATTCGCACAACCTGTGAGGTATGTACTCGCCACCGTATTTAGGCATTTCAGCGCTAATACTGTCTACACCAGCAGCCTTACCGTTTTTTAAGTTCTTAATTATATCTCTAAACTCAGTGAGATATACTTTTTCAATTGGGTTTTCTAATGCATCATGTTCTATATCGCAGTTCTATCGCCCTATATCATCACCTCCTAATAGTTCTTTAAAAGAGTCTTTTATAGCGTCTACTATCCCGTCTATGTCATATAGCATTTCACCTTTGCTTTTTCTCATGCTGCCAAACTCTGTACTTTTACTTTCCTTCAACTGTTTATATAATAGTTTCATAATTCCTTCAAAGTAGTTTTGTATTTTGTTTTCTTCTTCTGTTCTGGTTTTCTCTTTACTCTCTTTGACTAGTCGTTTAACTTTCCTCTTTTTGT
Organism: Andricus quercusramuli; assembly: GCA_932178445.1. Lineage (NCBI taxonomy): Eukaryota > Metazoa > Arthropoda > Insecta > Hymenoptera > Cynipidae > Andricus > Andricus quercusramuli. The sequence continues at coordinate 33,284 of CAKNXH010002394.1, read as the reverse complement.
GTCTGTAATCATTTTTGAGTCTATTTCTCTCCTTATCGCTAAGACCTGCCATGTTCAGCGTTTTATTGTGCGCTTCTTTCTTTTCTTTTTGGGCTGCCTCAATTTCAACGTACCACCACGCATCGCCAGACTTTCTTCCTACCATCGCCGTACCACACACTTCAATCGCAGTTTTAACAATGGTATCCTGCAATGAAGCCCACGCGCCCTCTATATCTTTATTGCTTTTAAGCAGCTCCTAAATTGCCTTATCTATGCGTTCGTTTATCTTATTCTAAAAATCTATTCGCACTTCCGGTTTATGTAAATTTTCGACCTTGATTCGCGTTTGTTTTGTTTGTTTGGTTCTCTTTCTTCTCCATCCCCGCCCTAAGTTCATTTTGGAGACTAAAAGGTAATGATCAGTATTGCATTCGGCCCCCCTCATAACTCTTGTATGCAATAAAGGCGAATGTACTTCAGGGTGGTTCGAAAATGCATTGCAAAATTTTTTTCTCGAATTTTTATGCATATTGACTCCAAATTTGTTCGAATCTACAACAAAACAGACGCATTTTTTAAAATTATATTGAGAGGATCCGCAAGCCCCATGACGTTTAACACGTATATTTTCCATAAGAAAAGAAGACGTTTTTGTAAATTTTATTCAGAATCTTCAATATTAGGTGAATCAAGTTAAAACTGAAAATTTCTCTTCACAATTAGCTATCGATGACAAATAAATAATTACTTTTCAAATATCATCCCCATTAGTCGTTTTCTATAGGTTAACAAAAAAAACCCAGAAGTTAAAAATTGGGTTTTGCAAGTTTTTGGTGCTAGTAACGATTTTTTGCGGGTTTTTAAATACAACTTGTTTATAGTACATAAAATACTACTTTCTACTGATAACACAGTCACATGAAAATAAATAATAATTCTGGCCTGAGGGTAAAGCAATTTGTACTATATGCTTTTGGGGTCATTGAAACGGAATCCGAAGTCCATTTTACCCCATCATGTCAGTTTTTTGACAATACCTTAAAAAAATATCATAATCCGAGCCCAATTAGCTCTTAATACATAATATATTGAATCCCATGACCCCTTAAACCTATACCTGGGGTAAAACTTTCCGGGTGTCCCCGCCTAAAATTTTGTTGTCGCCCATCTCATTCAAACTCCAACATATTGTAGTGCTAGTGGACCTCTTCAAATTCTGTTAAGGGGGCACACCTAGTACAACGGGTTGTCAAGATACAGGGGCCCGAATTTTCGACGATTCACCCCGACTGCTAACTTTCAATTGTACATAACTCCTGATAAAGATACCTTCAAAACCTTTCACCTTTCAAAATGGGATTCAAAGTATTGATTCAGATATTTTCTGAATTGAATTTTCAAAATGGTTCCATTGTAGGAATACGATAGTTGATAATAAAATCATGAACGATTTTGGTGGATGCTTCTGCTAATCTGTTACATGTCAAGATAGTTTTTGATAAGTCCTCTTGCTTCCCAAGTTCTGGTGAGTTTTTTTGGTGTTCATCTCTCTGCAGTTAACAACTTGGGGTGATTTTCGATGTGAGTCTTCTTGCCTTTCACATTTCGGCGTGCTTTTTTTATGTGAGTTCCATTGCCTCTCACGTTCTGGGGTACTTTTTGGTATTACAGTATTACTTTAAAAATGATTTTTCATTTAATTTAACGTTCACATTGCTCTTTTTTGTTCGCAATCTCTTTGCGATCTTTCTCTTCGGGAAAATGTCATACTGTGGAAATGACGAACACATCTACAACATTTTTAGTAGTCGGAGTGAATCGACGAAAATTCGAGCCCCTGTATCTTGACAACCCATTGTACTAGGTGTGCCCCCTTCACAGAATTCAAAGAGGTCCACTACTAGAAAAAAATACAATCTACAAAAATACGACTACAATCTGGCAGAGTTTGAATGAGATAGGCAACAACAAAATTTTAGGCGGGGACACTTGGTAAAAAAGGTTATGGGGTCACGGGGATGAAGGAGTCGAATGGTTATGGGGTTAAGAGATTATGAGGTTCAATATATTATAGGTATGACGGGCTAATTGGGCTTGGATTATAAAATTTTTTAAAGTTATGTCAAAAACCTGATATGATAAGGTGAAACCGGTCAAACGAACTTCGGATTAGGTTTCAGCGACCCAAAAAACATATAATGAACATGGTCTGACCCCCGACCGGAAAAAACTTTTTTTTTGTTTGGCTGTGTTAGTAGATGTTTACGTGAATGGTTCTAACAATTTATAATAATATTCTTTTAGAATAATGATAGAAAGTTGTAGTTTTTTCTATTTTTTTTTTACTTTTTGTCCAATTTTCAATTACAGTGAGGTAATAATTAATTCAAGTTAACAAACTACAAAAACAAAACTACAATTATCCGACGACGAATAATTTTTGTTCGCCTCTTGATAAAAATTATCTGCCTTCGGATAATTATAGTTTTCAGTTCTTTGCAGCGTTTTTATCTAACTTCAGATAAATAATATCTCGGGGATTTACTGTGGAATATTATCCTTGAATATAATGTTAGAAAGTTGTGGTTATTTCTGAAATATTCAAATTTTTTTTACTTTCCACTTACAGTGGAGAAAAATTATTAAAACTTCACAAAAATAATTGTTCAAACAAATCGTTATTGTTTATATCTATCTTCTCCTATATTAATGCTAGATAGTTTACAGTTTTTCTGAAATTTTCCACTTTTTATCAACTTTTCACTTATTGAGGTAATAATTAATTTAAGTTAACGAACATAACTGTTTGAACAATGTATAATTGTTCAGAACTATCTTCTCTTAGATAATTGCTAGAATGTTGCAGTTATTTCTGAAATTTTTAGATTTGCTTTGACTTTTTATTTATGAACAAATGATGAATAAACAATAGACAGAATCACTTTTTAAACAACCTCTTTCTTTTCTGTGAATATAATTTTCTGAAATAAGGCAGATATTTGAAATATTCTTCAAACTTTCAATATGGATCGTATTAAATGTAAATTTTTCTTGATATATTTACTGAGAGTCTTTCTGAAACAAATTAATATTAACATTCATTATTTGTTTCTAACTAAAAAGTCAAAGAAAAGCTGAAAATTTCAGAAAAACTCGCAACTTTCTAGTATTATTCCAACAGAAGACTGTTATAAACCATAATGAATTGTTCAAACAATTTTTTTTTGTAAACGTGCATTAATTATTATCTTACTCAGTAAAAAGTGGACGAAAAGTAAAAAATTACAGATAAAACCGCAACTATCCAGCATTAATTTAGGCTAATAGTTATAAACAATAAGTAAAAATCGGAAGTTTCTAACATTATTCAAAGAGAAGATTATTTAAAAGGAAATTGTTCAAACAATTATGCTTGTTACCGGCAAGTAATCAACACCTCACTCTAATTGAAAAGTGGACCAAAAGTGCAAAAAATTAGAAAAAACTGCAGCTTTCTAGCATTATTCTAAGAGAATATTATTATAAATAATGATAATTCACTTAAACATATATTTATGGTAAATCAAATTGATTATTGCTTCGATCTAAATGAAAAGTTAAAAATAATTTGAAAAATTCGGAAAAAACCGTGACTTTCTAACTCTATTCTAAGAGAAAATTGCTAGAAAAATGAGAAATTGTTTGAACAATGTATGTAAACATCTCTTTATCAGTATAATGTAATATTTCATGTATTAGAAACAATTTTTATTTAGAAGAAAACCGAAAAAATTATAATTAGCGCCAAAACCTCGCAAAAAGCAATTTTTCACTTATGGGGTTTTCTTGGACCCTATAAAACAGACTTATTGGGGTGGCATTTCAAAAATAATTGTTCGTTCGTATTCTATAGGTAATAGTGAAAAGAAATATTGAGTTTCAGTTCGATTGACATAATATTGACGATTCTGAATAAACTTTACAAAAACGTCTTTTTTTCTTGTGGGAAATACGTGTCAAACTTCATGGTTAAACTTTCATGCATGAAAATCCTAAAAAAAAAAATTTGACTATCCAATGTAATTGCATGTTAATAACTTAGTAAGTACTTACTAATTGAATGAATATAGCCGCTAAGCTTAATATTTTCACGATGGACACTAGGTAGCACTTCATGATTTCGTTAATCCTTGATTAGCGTATTGTATGAGTTTTGTGTGGTCACTCGATCGTGGAAGTGCTCAGAAAATTGTGGAATACATAAAAAAAGACAAAAATAAGGGGGGGGGGGGGTATACCGACGCGAGATAATCTTTACTTCGGAAAATCTTTTACAACTTCGTCCATAAATGACGTCATTCGTAAAAAACAACATTAAAAAATATACGACACAAGCTAAGAAGGAAATGAATAGACAAAAGTAGCTCTCCCAAGAAAGAGTGAAAACTTTTCCAAATTTGACATCAATAATTTTTTGATAGGAAGCGTAGTTTTTGTTTTATTGTAAAAAACCCTAATTATTAACACTTCGCATTGGAATCGCATAAATAGTCACACTGGGTCCTAATGAATCCTAAAAGTCTAAAAAAAATTGTTAGGTATTATTTAAGGATTGCAAAAGATGATCTTTTAATTTTTCCAACCAAAATTATTTTGTTTAAATATTTTGAAAAAATCGGTGAAGTTAAAGTAACGAGCTCCTCTACGAGGAGCTCGAAACTTTTTTGGGGTGCATTTTACCCCGTGTGACTAATTAGGGTTAAAAATAATAAAATTAAATTTGTTGAAAAACGACACAAGATACGAAAAAAAATTAAAAAACAAAAGTTGATTACTAGACGGTTGCGCCGCCGCCGCCGGTCAACTTGCTTCCAAACCGCGCCGCCACTGATTCGAATTCGGCGTCGTTGGCGTGGTGGCGCGGCGGCGTATCGGCCCGCCGGTACCGGATTTAAATAAATATCTTATGCTGGAGGTTGATCTTTTGTTGCTTCTTATTTTTATATTTTCCACGGTGTATGTCAAAAAAAAAATACTAAACTAGACCGTCACACCGCACAGTGAGAGAAAAATGACTTTTTGGGTTCAAACTAACGTACAGTCCACAAATATTGATCGATTTTGACAAACATTTTTTTAAAGAAAGCTAATAATCTTTCAAGGAGAGTTGTCATGCCTGCTTTTTCAATTAGGCTTTCAATTTTTTCATAAATGAACAAATAAGCTGAAAAAACGATCATTTTTCTTCTATTTGACGTTCCCGGTGCTCGTCAATAATAGGGAAATGGTTGAAATCGCCTAAGTTTCATAGAGTAACGATGTTAAGTAACTAACGATGTTCCAATATGATATAATGAACAAACAAATTTCTTTTAAACATTTCTTATTAAGATTATTATTTTTTAATATCATTTTAGCAAAATTTATAATTGGATGATTATTCTCATAATTTTTGAAACTAATTTAATTAAGAAATGCATTATTGGGGCATCTGTCGACGGAAAAATTCTGAGAAACTTAAACTGAAAGGACTGAGATTGAAAAAACACTTTTTGTTGACAAATACCAAAATAATGCATATGTCTATTAAATTTGTTTAAAACATCATATAATTTATCAACTTAGTATTGTGTTAATGAAATTATCATTAAGTTCGCAATCAAAAAGTCCAACTTTAATCATAACATTTACTAACTCATTATGCATGTTGCTGAATTTATTATGAATTTCCCAATTAAAAAGTCTGACATAAAAAAAAAAGATTTTTTCGGTCGAGAGGTGCCCCAATAAGGCATTTGTTTTGAATGAATTAATCATAAAATTGATCAAAAAATTATGAATTTTCCTAAAATTATCATAAAGTTCCTAATTAAAAAAGTTAACATCGAAGAAAACGAATTCTTGTCTCGACAAATGCCTGATTAATGAATTTGTTCATTAAACTTGTTTTAAAATCCTGAAAGTTATCAACTAATCATGAATGTTGCTGAGAATTAAAATTACAGCAAAATAAGGAACAAATATTAAAGTAATCATGAAAAATAAAATTTGTACTTTATTTTGCAATATCTAAATAAGCAGTCCCAGGCTGAGATATAGAAATAAATGTAATATGCATTTGATATAATAGTGTTGAATAGAATATAGAGGAGTTCGGATTTTTTAAAAGGTCTGTGCACAAATATGGTGGAAATACAAGAACCGAGCGCTTAGCGCGATGTAAATACATTATAGAGCGCGAGAACCGCGAGAAGAATGTGCTTGCGAGGCGGACAGATTTTTTAAATGAAAATTTAACTTTTCCACTATGGGTTAAAAAATTATGTATTTAGATGAAAATTCAACTCTCTTGTAGAAACCGCCTCTTTTTGCTTTGAAAATTTAATATTTTGGATGCATTTTTTTTTCTTTATTTACGAAAAACTCTTTCATAATTAAAAATAAAAACTCTTGTTGAAAATTCCTCTTTTTTGGTTGAAAATTCAACTACTTGGTTGAAAATTGAACTACTTTGTTAATTCATGAGAGACAATATGGTTTTACCAAACCCTCCTTCATCTAAATCGTCTCATGTTGTTTTTGGATGACCCCTACACCGAAAAAACGATATTCTAATATTAAGAGTGTCATATTCTTACACGCATATTCTTAGTAATATTCTTAATGAAGTAAGCGAAATTCTCAATTTAAGAGTATCTTCTAACCAAAGGACGAAATGCGCCTTGATCTGTCCAAACGTTTCTTTTGTTTTGTGCGACGTGCCCCAGATAGCAATATGCGCGCATAGTGCGACGCACATGCGTCGCACGCGTGCGGATTTTGTCGCACGGCGTGCACGCAAGCAATGACGCAGATGCGTCCTCATATGCGTGACAGGTGCGTCGCACGTCGTGCGTATATAACGTCGTGCTGGTATAATGCGAGTACACGTTGCAGGTTCTTGCGGACGGTATATATATATGTACAATATTTAAATATAGATTGTTGAATAAAAGGCAGATAACAGGATAAACAAAAAAAGTTTCATGCGAAAACGTTCTGAAACAAAAATTTTGTTGCGGGAGGAATGGGAAAAAACAAAATATTCTTTATCTACCTTGTCTTGAATCTCTTCATAATTTCGAAAACTGTGCGTTCTCTACTATAATAATCGGGAGAATGTATGGTAGGGAAATTTTTCAGTATGTTCAATGTATATTTTCTACTTATTTTGATTTTCGAAAGTGCAATCTACGGCGGTGTTTTGTTTACCGCACCAGAAATTGAGGTTATGTGTACCTATTTAATCAATATTTTCAGAATTTCACGTAACTCTGACTGGATTTGTGTAAATTATGAAATAAAGTGTTCTCTTATTTGCTATACACGTTTGGATAAACATATAGCAATGTTTAAAAATCATTTCTCTCTTTTCTTTAAAAAAAAATACATTGCGAGTCAAAATGATCTAAACGATACATTACAAAATATAAGTATTAAAATATCAAATGAAATATAAAATAAACTGAACACGAAAACCGTTTGCACTCCGAAATAAATTGTACGTACATATAAATTATGAAATATATCTAAGTGCCCAAGAACAAGAAGACTGCAAATTGTCAACTTTCAATAACGAATCGATAAAAGACCTAGCCTAACCACCGCAACCGAAAGGCACACCATGTTATATGGATTTTTCTTGCCACGTGATCAGGCGGTATCACGATATGCGACTCATATGCCTCGCACATATGTGCCTGCACGAAGTGCGAGCGGTAACGCTGCGTTTCGGCACGCACGGCGTGCCTCGCATGCAGTGCGAGTAACGTGCGTCGCACGCTTGCTATCTGGGGCTTTTCGATCAGTTTTTCGAATTCGTAATAAGTGAGAAGCTCGAAGAAATGCAACCAATTCTGAGGATAAATCGCGTGTGCACATCCATCTGCTTCTCTTTACAGAAAAAGTTAGAGTGAGAAAGGTCTGATTTGACAGTGAGGTTGAATACCGTTGTGCCACACCGAGACATAACCTCTCTACATTATTTATTCGTTGGCGTGTGACATCAATTTTCTCACCTTAACATTCTCTGCGAAGGGAAAGAAATAGAGTTAGAGATGTGCACATGCGATTTATCCTCAGAATTGGTTGCATTTCTTCGAGCTCGTCACTTATGATACAATTACAGCGACAGATTCCGGATGCAACTATATTCTTAAACTTATTGGGGAATTCATACAACTAGACAAGCATATATATTCTTAAGGTAAGAGGGCCTCCATCGTACATTAAGAATATATTCTTGGCGCCTATTTAGGTTGCAAATATTCTTAAACTTAGTGGGAAATTATTAAAATTAGAATATCGTTTTTTCGGTGTAGATAAATTGACGAAAAAATTTTAGTCGGTAAAAATTACGTAGGAAGTTACTAACTTTACGTAATTTATGAATGTTCCCTTACGGAGCGTCCATTAATTACCTAAGGCTTTATGGGAGGTGGGGGGAGGGCCCGGAAAAGCTAACGAATCCTTAATTAGGGGGAATCTAAAGCATTTTTCTTACAAGTTTCCTCTTTCTGATTATTTTTAAAAATTACTAGAAAAGGGTTAAAAGTGGGGCATGCTTTTTTTTCAGAGTACATCGACTTACAATGTTCTAAAAATATCTCTTTCCGTAACCTCACTACAGCAATTTTGGAAAATAAAATACTTCAAAATATTTCAATGATTCTCAATTTTTTCGTGCAAATTAGTCAATATTTGACCAAGATATCCAATACAAGTAAAAAATCGAATTTTTCAGTATAGCATATTCGTCATTTCCGTGATTGTAAGCAGCTGCGATTGACAGGTGTAAATCCCGGTAAGAAGAGAAGAATTAAAAAAAAAATCAGAATCTGAATACTCATTAATACGTGAATTTTCCTCCACCGAAAGTTCCACCAACGAGTAGAAAAAAAAGCAAAACCTATTTCTTTTTATCGAATTAGAAAAATTATGCCTAGAGGTAGACCGCCGAAAGAATGGTTAGAATCTGTGAATGAGACACTAATATGAAGAGACATAAGAAGCCATAGAAATACAAGATCCTGCATGAAAAAATGCATCGACGTGAATGAAGCTAGAGTAGTATGCCAGGACAGAAATGTGTGGCGACAAATAGTTGATAAACAGAGTGACAATAGAGTGAATGATTCCTGAAACAAAGACCTTGGATACTAATGGGCCCGAGTGGGGAACGATACATAACAATTTTGTGAGGCTCATCACTTGGGGTGATCGCTAGAGAGATTGATCAGCAACCTGGGTCGGAGCAGTGTTGCGGAGTGAACGTGTCATTTATATAAATAACAAGAGAACTCCAGATCAGTCTAAAACATCCATACATAACACCTATATACCCATCCACCCTATACCCATATACCGAACTACCTCATACCTATATACCTATTTCACTACTTTCCAACCAAGCAAGTCACGCCTACCCCGGAAGGGAAAAGGCTTAATGGTATAATAATAATAATAATAATGAAAATGTATTGGGAGCAATGAAAAAGTGGAGAAATGTAAAAGGAAGAATAGAAAGGAATAAAATAATGTACCTTTTCAGGTGCAACTATGAATTGAAATAAATTCATTTTTTAAATAAATAAATATTGTATTACATTTATAAATTACAGGTGAAAAAAAAGAATTTTGGTAAATTATGTGAACATTTTTTTTATTAATCCAACTAAAAGAAACATATTTTGACCGATTTCATATGAAATCTGTCTATCTTATTTTTTTAATCGAATGTGAGATATCACTAATGAAGTCACTCATTAGATATCTTAAAAAGTGCGAATCTCATTTATTTATCTCGGCTATAATTACCTGCATTTAAACAAAAATCATGCCGATATTTCAATTCTATCAAAAGTTACAATTCAACATGGAGAAAAAAATTACGAACACAGAAGCCCTTCCTTTTGCTTTGCGTATTCGACTAAAAAAACAGAAACGGAACAGGTTTTTGCAGCAGATTTTCTTTGTATTCTATAATATATTATATATTTTTTAAGCTGGTTTTTAGAAATGTTGTTAACATCTCAAGGCTTTTTTTCTGAGAAAAATATATTAGAAAAAAGTTAAGAATTTGGAAGAATAAACAATAGATAAATACAAAAATGAGCTTAAATAAATAGGTAGATCATATGTTATACTGATGTTTAGAAATAAAGTTTTGCTAGTTGCGAGAAACAGTTTCAGTTACTTCATCGCAAACAATTTTATTTACGTTTTTGGTAATCCTTCTCTGAATGATAAATGGTAAAAAATGCACAAATTTGATATTTTTATTGTTTTCTACTTCCCGCTATACTTAAAACGTCACATTTATGCTCTGATATTTTACTTCGATGTTAAGTGCTGCGCGTTTATCTATTAATGTAAAGGAGATAAAAAAGCGCATCTAAAAGTATTATTCACTTTTTTTGCAACAAAGTTTTCAAGAATAATAAGTTTATTGCTTTTCGCATTTATGTGGAGAAGAGTCGACTTTCTTTATAATAATTCTGTAAGAAAATTCAAATAAATACTTAAAAGAAAACTCTAATAGTTTATTATGTTATTTATCATGAAATTCAAATTATACTGTCAAAAGTCAAAATATCATCTAGATAATTTTTAATTCAGAGTTTATATTCAAAGTTTCAGATAAATAATTTAATCGCATTATCAATATTTGTATTGAAGGATATAATACTAAAAAAATATAGGTAATAATATTTAAAATAATACAAATAGTTTAATTAAATTTGATTATACAATATTATCCATGAAATGATTAAAATTTCAAAATTTCAAATTTTTTAAAAGAAACATTTTTAAATTACAAAGTAGACGCTCAAGATTTGTGAACAAGAATTAAAATTAAATGTATTGTTCACTGAGAGCTTAATTGAATTAGCTAGTTATCTGCAAAAGTGGTTTTTATGAGTATAATGTTTTTTTAATTACCTTGAATAGATTTAATTCTCAATACATTTTCTCGCATTTTTTTGAGTTAAATATGGGTTTCTCAGAATAAGTTATATAATATGTCATGTAGGATCGGTGAATTATTTCAATAAAAACGCTAGTTATATTACAATCAGTGAAAATCTAATCTGATTACAAATGAAAGTTCATAGGATTGTAATGAGAGTGAAAATTGTCTGAAAAATCAGGAAACTCACTAAAAACCGAATTAAATTAAACAAAAAATTATTTGAATTATCAATTAAAAATTATATTAGTGTTTCCCGCATTAAAATTTAGAGTCGAGATAGTTTTCACTAATTTCGTCTTGGTTGAATATATCTCGAATTAAACCATTCCCAATTTAAAAAAAAATATTATCTGCAAATTTTGTAATAATAATAATAGATTATTTTTAAATAAAAGAAATGCTGTTCTAATCAAAGTTTAGAACTGAAAATTGAAAACTCGTTTATTAACATAGAGTGCAGCACTCTACAGTCACCAAAGAGTCGGTAACGCTTTTAGCCAATAGATAATAAAGAATACTTCTAAACCAACAGTCAGTTCCCATTATCTTACTTTAAGTCATGTTTCGTCTAAAAAATGATGAGTCATTTATGAAATGAACACAGCCCAAAACAAGTTTTGTAGTTTCATGAGTCCAAAATACAAACATCTTAACTCCTTACTTAATATTATAATAATATTAAAAAAAATTTTAAATCCAATTCCTAAAAACTATCAGAAAAGATCTTACAATTTTACTATTTTAGATTATAAAACACTGAAAAAACACCAAAGATTTGGTTGCGTTCATTTTTTCATATTATCTACAGTCGCCTCATCTCATCTTAAATTAATTTTTTCTGGAAATTTATCAACTTCATCTTCACTTTACAAGGTTGTACAGATTCTACGAAGTCATGATGACCGGATATCCAATGAATATTTATTCCCACTTCTTCTCTACCTGCGACCATTGACTCCACTACAGGAAAAAATCGAGTAGAGAGTCAGACGAGTGCCATCTTTTAGATGGATTACAAGTAAAATCCAGAGCTCGAGTCTTAATTTGTTTGTAAATTCAGAAAGAATAGATAAACTTTTTAAATAAAAGTCCAAAAGTTCAATTTCCAAAATGCCAGTAATTAACCCAGCATTAGTGAACGTTTTCGGATTTTGGGGTGCTGTTGTGATCCTGAAACTCCTGGCTATGGTCCCACTGACCGCGCGACAGAGATTCACAAAGAGGGTACATTAATTCAGTATTAATTTAAATAATTGAAAGCGTCATAATAAAATACATTTTTAATGCTACATTTAGTTTAGTTTCTATTCCTCAAAATAGTACTTTCTTCTTCTTTATTACTATTCTGTTATGCCTTGCAGTTTGAAAAAAATGTTTACCGGTAGCCGGCTACCCAGTGGAAAGTTGTGTAAAATATTTGGAAGTAACGTGAATACTTTCATGTGTTGTGAAATATTAATATTTTTTAAATTAAATTTATAAAGTACTTCACTGTTTCAATGAAGAATTTATTTCTTAGTTCATGGAATATTATTTGGTTGCGTAAGATAAAATATTTTGATGACAATGCAAGAATGTTATTTCTAGAAGCATTAAAAACCGCTAGGTTGTCAAAAGAATCAGATATAAAGATAGAAATTAGATTTTGTTCATGTATTTTTCAAGAATATTCTACATTAGTATTTTGCACGTCAGTTTAAATATTTAATGAGCAAGTCACTTTTTAGTCACTTTTCTAAAGAAACAGTCACTGTAGTCATTTTTTAAAGGAAAATACCACTTCAGTCATTTTCATCCATCTCATTTTAGATTTTATTTTGAAAAATAGAGAAATTAATTAATCTATGCACGAAATATATCGTAATTTATAGTATGAAAATGCTATTTAATAACATACTTAAAACTCTTTACCCTCTTTTCCCCTTTTTTAAAGGATTCCTCTTTTTTCCTCTGTACTTCCTCTTTTCCCTTACCAAAAAGTATGATAGGAAAATCATTATAGGCCTACGATGATTTTCCTATAATTTTTTCGCGATTATAGGAATAATTATGGGAAAAATTATGGAAATAATTTTAAAATATTAAAGTAATTAATGCAAAAAATAGAAGAAAGTATACATTAATCATGTATTCTGAACAACTGACACAAAAGTACATAAAGAATTGACATATTTAAAGAAGTTTTGTCAAATTTTTATGTAATACTGTGTGAGTATTTCAAAATAAATCATTAATTTATACTTCTACATTTTGAACTAATTATTTCAATATTTTTATATTATTCATTCCTGTAATTTTTGCTAAGATTTTGTCTATAATCATTCCAATAATTTTTCTTATAATTATTCCTATGATAGCGAAAAAATTATAGGAAATTCATTATATGAAAATCATCATAGGCCTATAATGATTTTCCTATCATACTTTTTCGTAAGGGTTTCTCGTTTTTTTTTCTTTTTTGCTTAAATGAGAACTGAATTAGTAGAACCCAATAAGAAAATCCAACTACTTTTGGTTGGAAGTTAATTCTTTCTGGCTGGAAATTCTACTGTTATATTTTTTGTTCAGAACAAATCTTTTTTGCTTGAAATTCTAACTATTTCATTCAAAATACAACTGCTTGAAAATTATAATTTTTTTTTCCTTGAAAATGGATCTCTTTTGGTAGGAAATTGATCTGTTTTGGTTGGAAACTCCACCCATTAGTTGAAAATTTAGCTTTGCTCTTGTCCGAAAATGAACTTTTTTGTTGCAAATTAATCTCTTTTCTGGTAAAAGTTTAATCTTTTTGGTTGAAATGCGACTGTTTAGTTGACAATTAATAATCGGTTTTTATTAAGGATTCAAAAAATTTGCTAAAAAGTCATAATTATTTGTTGAAAATTTGACTGTTTTGTTGAAAATTTATCTTTTTTGGTATAAAAGTCATTTTTCTTAATTGAAAATTAACTTTGGGTAAAAATTCAAGTGTATTTTTAAAAATCGTCTTTTTAACTTGAAAATTCAATAGTTTGCTTGTAAATGCAACTGTTGTTGGTGGGATTTTTTTTCTCGGAAATTCGACCTTTTGATAAAAAATTGAACTATTTAGTTAAAAATTTAACTTTTTTGTTAAAAATTCGTCTCTTTTGCTTGAAAGTGCAACTATATGGTTCTGAATGCGATTTTTTGATTGAAATTTGGTTGTTGTTGTTAAAAATTCAGCTATTTGGTTGGCAATTAATCTCTTTTGTTTGAAAAAGAACTTTTTCATTGAAAATTCATCTCTTCTCTGGTAAAAATTTCATATTTTTTTGTTAAAAATGCAACTCTTTAGTTGACAATAATTAATCGGGTTTGGTTGACGATTCAACTATGTTGGTGAAAATTATTGTTTTTTTTTTGTTTGTTGGAAATTCATCTTTTGTGGCAGAAAATGTATCTACTTGGTTGAAAATGAATGTTATTTTTAGGAATTTATCTCTTTTGGTAGAAATTTGATATTTTTTGGTTGAAAATCAACTGTCTATTTGAATTTTATGGTAGAAAATTTGTCTGCTTGGTTGAAAATAAATGTTATTTTAAAAAATTCATTTCTTTTCGTAAAAATTTAATCTGCTTTGGTTGAAAATACAACTGTTTGCTTGAAAATAATTAATCTGTTATGGTTGAGGAGTTAACTATTACATCTTTCGTCGAAAATTAATCTTTTTTGTTCAAAATTCAACTATTTTGTTGAAAATCCTTTTTGTTGTTGAAAATTTATGGTAATAACTGAAAATTTGATTATTCCATTTTTTGTTATAAAATCATTATAAATATAAATGTCAACTATTTGGTTGAGAATTCATGTAGAAAATTTGTAATTTTTAGTTGAATATTAATCTTCTTGGTTCAATATTCATCTTTTTGGATGAAAATTTAACTACTATTTTGTTGAAAATTCAATATGTTTAGTTGAAATATTACAAATTTGAAGCGTTTCAATTTGAATTTAATATTAGCGCTCTCATTATTAATATTTAAAAGATTTTATTTCCCTATTATCGTGAAAAATCGCCTGATTTACTCAGTTTTGAGACCATTTTACACTGTGAAGTCTGAAATATCAGAATTTAAATTATTTTATTTCATAATTTTATGTTTTTCTAGTTTATATTGTAAACCAGCGAAATATAAATACTGTAGTTCAGCGTCAAATGTTTTTTCAGCTTGTATTAAAATAAATTACAATTTGTCTGAAAATTAATTGCAAAATTTATTCTAGCAATTTCCATCTCCGAAATAGCAATAAAATTTAATTTAATCTTGTATATGCAAGCCGATTAATTAAATGTGTAATGATATCGATTTTTTTCTGCAGATAAGAGGTTTTGTTACAGGCCTCTTTTTGTGTGAATGGTGGTCACTTTTAGTGCCATTTTAGTTTAAATTATTCACTTTTTCTACTTCTTAGAAGCAGCCCTGTTCCAGAGTGAAATTAGAGGGACACGTATTTTAACGATTGACCAACATTTTTATGTTTTATTTTTTACGACGTGTAAACTCCTGTTCTTTCTGTAGATCCAAGAAAAATGGCAAAAGATTTTTAAAATTCTAGAACATGAATTTTCCTAAAATCCAACTTTTTATTTTTCTACAGTTATAGATGGTAAAATGTACTACATATTCTCAGAGTTTTTGAAAAAAATCAAAATTTATGATTTCTGCGAATTTCATTACACAAAATGGAAAACTGTGAAAAGGATAATGTTGTATAGTTACAAATTTTACAAGAAAGTATTTTGCATTTTTTATTATTTTGTACTGCAATTATATCATACAGCGCCTTCCTTGTAGAGTCTTGATCTCATTCATTATATTTTGTCCTGATAACACAGCCACACAAAAAAAATCGTTTTTCGGGCCTGGAGGTCAGACCATGTTGACTATGTTTTTTGGGTCGCTGAATCCGAATCCGAGGTCCAAAAACCCCCAGCACGTCAGGGTTGTGACATATCCTCATAAAACCTCATAAAATTTCATTTTTGCAACACCCACCTCTAAAGTTGACGTTTGCATGCATGTAGATGGTGCCTAAAGTACCTTATTTGAGCCGACTGTGCGTGAAACAATTTTCGCGCATGCGCAGTTTGAAGATGGCTTACTTTAGACACTGGTGAAAAAGCTGCGCATGCGCACATTCGAGATGAGGTACTTTAGACACTGGCAAAGGTAAAACTTTAAACACTGGTGTTGGTATCTTCTTGAAATCATTTTACATTCAACTTGAGCAAATGTTTTTATGATTGAAGTTTTGTTTGTAGGGTTCCGTAGCCCCCCCC
>CAKNXH010002394.1:1035-16909 GCA_932178445.1 Andricus quercusramuli | reverse complement strand
CAACAATTTTTTTTTCAAAAATTTTTTTTCTCAAAAATTATTTTATCGAAAATTTTTGTTCTCAAAATTTTTTTTTTCACCAAATTTTTTTTTCAACAGTTTTTTTTCACTAAATTTTTTTGCACAAAATTTTTGTTTAGAACATTTTTTTCGAAAAATTTTTTTTTCAAAATTTTTTTCAAACATTAAAAAAAAATTTTTTTTATTCCTCCACTCCACTCTATGCAATATAAAATTAGTATTTTTCGTTACCACCTCCTAATAACTTTTTCGGACGGGCGTTGCAAAAAATAGCGTGTGATACACGTGCGCCTAGGTGATTAGTAACTCGTGTGATTGCATCATTCGCCTGCGGTTCGAAGCACTCGTCTATGTTTTCGCACTTGCTTCGCTCGTGCGCTAACCATCGACTCATGCTTCGAGCCTCCGGCTTATGCTGCAAAATTCACACTCGCACACAATCACCTATTTTACGCACTTGTATCACAAATAACTATTTTTCAAGTTCAGGGGTCAGACCATGTTTAATATATGTTTTTGAGGTCGCTGAATCTGAATCTGAGGTCCAAAAAAGCCCAGCACGTAAGGGTTCTGAAATAACCTCATAATTTTTTTTCAAGTCGGGGGGTCAGACCACTTTTATTATATGTTTTTGGGGTCGCTAAATCCGAATCCGAGATCCAAAAAATCTCAGCACGTTAAGGTTTTGACATAACCTCAAAAAATCTCATACAAATTTTTTTTCGAGTCTGGGGGTCAGACCATGTTTATTATATGTTTTTGGGGTCGCTGAATCCGAATCCGATCTCCAAAAAATCTCAGAATGTCGGGGTTTCGACATAACCTTCAAAATAACTTGTAATCTAAGCAATTTGACGCTTCAACGTTTTGACTTTAGCCGTATATTAAACAAAAATCAGTTCAACCCGTAAACCCTATTTACTTCACAAAACAAAGGTATGTAGGACCGTCAGTATTAGCGCTACCCAATGTACACCGCGAGGAGGTTGCACGATTGTTTTTCGTACATCATAAAGCCCTTAAGCTAGAATTCTTAACGACTACAATAAATTACTAGTTAAATGACAAGAATGGAAATCGCATAAGGAAATTTTTTGCTGCAAAAGGATTCATGTTGAGACAAATGAAAATCCTCTCAACCTTAAATTTAAAAGAAAATTCCATTTAGGTCAAGAAACATTCTTTTGTTACCAGATGACATTTCTCTGAGTGGCAGACACACGTAAGTCGGATGAATAAATTTCACGAGTTTCTTTGAAATTCAAAACCCGGACGTGCTGCAGTTTCTTCAGACAACGGG
This sequence comes from Andricus quercusramuli, assembly GCA_932178445.1. Classification (NCBI taxonomy): domain Eukaryota; kingdom Metazoa; phylum Arthropoda; class Insecta; order Hymenoptera; family Cynipidae; genus Andricus; species Andricus quercusramuli. The sequence goes on along the minus strand of CAKNXH010002394.1, from coordinate 15,588 downwards.
TTCGGATTCAGCGACCCCGAAAACATATAGTAAACATGGTCTCACCCCCGGACTCGGAAAAAAATTTTTATGCGGTTTTTTGAGGTTGTGTCAAAACCCTGACTTGCTGGGATTTTTTGGACCTCAGGTTTGGATTCAGCGACTCCAAAAACCTATACTAAACATGGTCTGACCCCCAGACTTGAAAAACAAAATTTATGAGGTCTTATGAGGTTATGTAAGAACCCTGACCTGCTGGGGTTTTTTGGACCTCGGATTCGGATTTAGCGACACCAAAAACATATAATGAACATGGTGTAGCCCCCGGTCTTAAAAAAAAAAATTTGTATGAGGTTATGTCAGAGCCCTCACGTGCTGGGGTTTTTTGGACCTCGGATTCGGATTCAGCGACCCCAAAAACATAGAATAAAAATGGGCTGATCCCCGGACTTGAAAAAATATAATTTGATGAGGTTTTATGAGGTTATGTAAGAACACTGACGTGCTGGGGTTTTTTGGATCTCACATTCGGATTCAGTGACCAAAAAAAAACATACAGTCAGCATGGTGTGACCTCCAGGCCCGAAACACGATTTTTTTGTGTGGCTGTGTTATCCTTTTGTTCCTATCTTGAAAATATATGTGTGTTTTCACGCAGTCACTTTTCGTTTTATGTTTCAACTTATATACAGTAAAATTAATATTTTCAAGACAGAAATGCAGAATAAAAAAAAACCTGAATATCCATTCTGGTTCAGAAAATACAATATTTTTTAAAAAATGCTGTCATTTTTTGGGAATTCTTAGGTCATTTAAGAACGATTGCGAAAAATCAAAAACAAATTGTTGGATAATCGGTGAAATACGTGTACCTTTATTTTCACTGTTGAATGATATATCCAAGTACTATATTATTTTGAGAGTATGACCTACGCCGGAGTCATTAATGAAACAAAATTTGTTGACAAAGTTAGGCGTATTTGAACTTTTAAAACCAGTGACGCCATTTATCAAGAATTTATCGATTTCTTTTAATGCTTGTGGCATCTAAACCAATCAAGATATTTCAAATTTTCTTTTTTATTCTGAAATAGCTATCTATTTTTTTTAAATTACCGGAAAATTTCAAAATTCATAAAATGGCGGCGGTTTTTCAGAAAATTTTCAAACTCAATTTCCTCAAAAAACTCGCATTTTTTCACATAATGCTTTTTGAGATGATACTAATATGGTGAATATATCCCATAGGAGTTTATCTAATACCCACGTCTTGCGTCATTATTAAAAAATTTTCGCTAAAATATGAATAAATTCAATTTTATGTTGTCCTAAATTTAATAATCAAGGAATATAAAAATCAACAAGAGAACACATTTTTCTATGAAGTGAAGGAATTTCCTGACATTTTTTCTCCTATTTCAAGCTTTCATACGTGGCAATTATGAATTCCCACAATAGCACAAATCAGGTAATTTAAAAATGTAAAATACTGATAAATATCTTGAAATATTTAGACTTTAAAGGGAAAATTTGGTAGAAAAATGTATTCTTTCTGTTGATTTACATCGTCCTTATTTATTCCAGCAGAAAATTGAATTTGTTCATATTTTAATGAATATTTCAAAAATAACGCAAGACAGAAAAAAGGCATATGTATCACAAAATACATTTATTGATTTCTTGGTTTTATATTTTCAATATACTCTTCATAGGGTTGAAACTAATTTATAAAAAAAAATATTTTGTCAGGTTTGCAAAGTTACTGTTCTTCGAAAATCCCATTGTCTAATATGCTCCAATTTTTGGCAATCACCCATAAAATGGAAATAAATTTATGTAAATCATATTCTCACGATAATCCGATATTTGAATATTGATGGATGCTAAATTTAACACTATAATTTTTTCATAGACGATGCGGTTCTCGGATTTTCTTTCACTAATATTACTCGCACATGATGTCAGGCAAAACAAAACAAAAAGTTTCAACTCAATATCAGTCAATAATATTGACGGATATTATCCTTATCGGGCGACTGCCTTTTATCTACAAACGCACTATGTATTTTCGGACATCGAGAACGAGTAATCAGTGAAAGAAAATCCGAGAACCAGGCGTTTAAATAAAAATTATAATTTTAAAGAAAATTTTCCTATGGGCCTGAAGAGTGCGTGGGCGGACAAAATGCACTTGTCCCATAATGATATTAAGTTGATACTTTTTCTTCATTGTCCGATATTAAGTATAATATTGGCGAAAGAAAATTCAAGAACAGAGCGTTTAGAGGAAAGCTAGCATTTTTTCCTTATGATAAATATATATTTACTTTAATTGAAATTGTAATTCTAACAATATAACAAGAGTTGAAAACATCTGAAACCATGTATTTCATTACTTTCTCGCTGACCAAACAATAAAAGAATTTATTTGAGTAATTAAAGAAAATCTAAAATGTTCGCTTATAACCGTTGCGCACTTCAGTTACACTAAACGTATACAGTTTTCAGAGTGCTCTCTTAATTCTGAAGGCCACATTAAGGAATCTTTCAACCGACCGAATAAGATTTAAAAATAGTTACTTTTTTATTACACTTTCAGTAATACATATTTTTAGTAGTTTTATTAAACTATTTGAGTGAGATTAGTTTAGAATCATTTATTTGAAATTTCTTTAATTTATCTCCTCTGTTCATAATTTACATTCTTTTGCAAAGACAAAACAAAACATATCAGAAAATATAGTGATTAGTAATGTACAAGAAATCACAAATAATTCAAGGTTAATAACTCTGAATTTCTTATCGTAAACCGAATGAACATTAAACTTGAGTCACTAAAGTAGTGCTTGACAAAATATCGATTATACTTTAAGTACAGAACGCTTACAAAATCTTATCAAAATAGCGATTCTCATTAAGTAATGAAAATGAGAAAGCTTTAAAGTGAAAACCGTATGAATATTCATACAATAAAATGATAAATTATAGACTATGATGGATGAAAATTAAATTAAAATAATATTTTGAGGATATACAGGAGAATATGAGTTTGTCCATTTTTAAAATAATATATCTATCAAAAATACCCTATCAAAGTTTAGAAAGAATAACATTTGAAGAATTTGAAAATTCTATTTCTTAAATAACGTGTCATTTATCAAAAAATCTATAGATCACGTTACAGCAATTTTTTATTTATGGAATTCGATTTAAAAAACAAATCTGAATTTTTATAAATAGAATATTTTAATTTTTTTTGTATAACTAGTTCTCAGAGTTAGTTCTATTAATTTCACAGATTGTAATTTTTCTCAGTTTAATTTATCACGTGTATTCATTTGGATTTGAATTAGAATAGCCGTAGGTAAAGTAAAAATCTGGAAATCAGGAAAAAGTCAACGAATTTTATTAGTGAGGGAAAGTCAGCGGTATAAAAAAATCTTGCCAAAGTGACGGAATTTCTATTAGAGTCTCTTTAAATAACTGTGATAATAAATTTAAATTAAACAAATTTAATTTGAAATGGATTTATTTCGTTTATAAAAGATTCTATCTTGAAAAATTAAAAATATTGCAAGGTGATTCTGGTCTTTGAGTATAATGATCAGCGAAAATGAAAAATTGGTCAGGGAAAAGTTAGGGAATTTTGAAAATGAAGTCTTGCGTAAGTTATTTGCCTTGTATTTCTATTTCTACTTTTTTTCAGCTGCTTCTTCCTAATGATTATATTTTTAGTTGACAATCTTACTATTAGGTTGAAAATTCAACAACTTCTTAAAAAGCCATTTTTGGTTGAAGAATTAACTGTTTTGTCGACAACTCAATTATTTCGGTAGAAAATTAGCTTTTTCGTTGAAAACTCATATTTCGGCTTTGAAAATTCAAACTGGCATCAGTTTTGGTTGAAAAATCAACTTTTGTTGTTGAATATTTCTCTTTTTGGTTTAAAAATGTATCTCTTTTGGTAGAAATTTAATCTTTTTCGTTAAAAATCAACTCCTTGGTTGAAAATAATTCCTCTTTGGTTAAGGATGGAGATTTCGTATTGAATATTCGTCTTTTTTCTTTGAATTTAACTGTTTTTCATTTAAAATTGAAATCTTTTTGATTGAGATATGTACTATTACATTATTTATTAAAGATTCATAATTTTAGTTTGCTTGGAAATTCTATTTTTTGTTTATTTAATTTTTTTATATTTCAAATTCAACTTCTTGGGTAAAAATTGAACTATTTTGTCAAAAATTTATTTTTGTGTTTGAAGTTGAAAATTGAATTATTTCGTTGAAAATTCATATTTCAGTGTTGAAAATTCAACTATTTCTTTTCAATTTCTGCCTTTGGATTAAAAATCCATCTCTTTTGGTAGAAATGCCATTTTTTTGTTAAAAATACAACAGTTTGGTTGAACATAATTCTTTTTTGTTGAACCAATTTGATAAAAAATAGTTTTTTCTTGAAGATTTTCAAATTTCAAATTTAACTATTTGCACAAAAGTCGAATTATTTTGTTAAAAATTAATTTTTGTGGTTGAAGGTTCACATTTTTGGTTGAAGATTGAACTATTTTGTTTACAATTTTTTTAAATTTAAAATGAATTTTTTTAACTGAAAAATGTAAATTTCCCATTATTTGTTGATAACTATTTTTTTTAGTTTAAAATTCGTCTTCTAAAAAAATAATCTTGTTTGTAGAAATTCTATTCCTGTTGGTTGAAAAATTCAACCTCTATATTGAAATTTGAACTACTTTGTTAAAAATGTATTGATTGGATTGAAAATTCATTATTTTAGTTTAAAATCCGTCTCCTTAGTTGAAAATTCAACTGTTTTGTAAATAATGCATCTCTTTAGTTAATACTGCATATTGCATTTCATGTAATTGTTAGCGTCTTCGAGACGCGTGGATTGATCTTTTGACGAGCTTTCGAAGACCATAAGTGATTAATCAATAGCTGATCAGAAAGTTTAAAGAAAATAATTGAATAATTGAATAAAACTTATTGTTAGGGAAAACCTCCCTCTATGAGGAAGCAAATTTATTTGATATTTATGAGGAAGCAAAATGCTCATAAATTCAAGTTGTATTTCAAATTGAAATTGTTTTATTCCGTTTATAATGTTAAAAATGAAGTTTTTCGGCGACTCTATGGATTCGTAAAATCAAAAGTTTTCAACTAAAACGTTTCTCCAATTTTCAATCTATTTGAATTTAGATATCTTTCATTAAAATAGAAATATTTAATTAATGTATTTTTAAATTCCAGGTATTCGCTAACGCGGGGGACACCCAATTTATGTCAAAATCAAAGGTGACTTATGACGATCCAGATGTGGAAAGAGTTCGTAGATGTCATTTGAACGACTTGGAAAACATTCTTCCCTGGTTTCTCATCACCTATATTTATTTGGGAACTAACCCTTCAGTTTGGCTAGCAAGCAATTTAATAAAAGGATTCGTTTTATCAAGAATCGCTCATACTCTTTCCTATGCTGTTTATCCTACACAACCTGCGAGAGCGATTGCCTTTTTCATTGGCTACTTCATCATGGGATATCAAGCTATTGTCAGCCTGCTTCATTATATGTAAATAAAACGGAAAAAGGTTTAGAAAAAGTTTCTAGAATGTACAATCTTTACGTCCAATTAAGTATAATAATATCAAGAGAAAAACAAGATCAAAATTATGATAAATAATGATGATCTAGAGATAATGTGTAATTATAAGAAGTATTTTTATAATCTTAATTATAATCTTAATTTTTATAGTAACAGGCTTAGTGTTACCTATTTTTGGATGTAGATTTCCTCAGGATGATTTTGTAATAGAATGTTAATAATATGGAAAATGGTTGTACAGACTGATTATTAAAGGGTATCAAACAAAATTCAATTTTGTTTGTGATGTTTTTGTAGGTCTAGGGTATTTCTTAAGATGATAGTTTTTAAAAGAAATGGCTATTTCAATTTAAAGGTTTCAATTTTTCTATTGGGCAATTTTATGATTTCAATATTTATAATCTTTAAATTGAAATATTTTCACTTTTCAATATAATTTTAATTGTCACTATGATTTAAAATATTAGTTCCTTCCAAATATAAACTCTTTAAAAAATTCTTAAAAATGAACTGAAAATTTATGTTAGATGGACAACAAATTTGTTTGTAATTAATTTTTTATTGCTTTGGACTATTTTTATCACATTTACAGTTTAATTCTTTTCCACAGTAGAATACTTTTAGGTGTGGAAGTTAATGCTTCTATTTAAAATTGTCAAATTTTCGAGATTTCGAACTTAATATTTTTATTCTATTTTAGAAGTTATTTAACAATACTTCATTTTTATAATATTACCATTTTCACATTTGAAAATTGCTTCAATTTAGAAGTATAGACAACTTTCAATTTTCAAATTTTGAAAGCACAAATGTACAATTTTAAATTATTTTGTGTACAATCTTAAAAGTTAAATTTCGAATTTTGTGATTTGAAATATTTTTAATTCATCATTTTTTAATTAAATGGTTTCACTTGAATTGAAAGAATTTGAGACAAAGCAGTAAATTGAAAAGAATTCAAGGAAATTCCAAAAACTATATTGAATTTAGAAGAATTGACACAATTGAATGTTGAAGAATTAAGAAAAATGATGTGAATTCAAAACAGTTCAAAAGACTTCAAGGGAATAAAAAAGAATCTAAAGAATTAAATTCAGTGGATCGGAAGTGAATTCAGAAGAATATAACAGAGTACTTAACTGAGAATAATAACTAATTAAGTCAGAAACTGACTTTTTAATTTTTAATTAGTAAAGCGAAGTGAATATAGTAAAATTATTGGAATCGTTTCTGCCCAGAGAAAAAATTTTTAGTTTGGCATCTCCAAAAAGAGGGAAAAGGTTTTTGGATTTGAAAAACAAAAAAATCCTATTGGTCAATAAATTGTAACAAATTTCTTGTATGTACCGTTTTTGCTAGTGATCTGTGATCAAAAATTATAAATTAAAATAGAAATTTGTTGTTTAATTTTAAATTTGTCGAAAATGTGCAAAAAAAATGTTTTTGGGTTGAGTTTACTGTACACTTCTTTGAAAAAAGGTGAACATGTTAAGCCCTTAATTTTTTCTACTCGAACAGCAAAAACATGTTATTATTTTTCTTCCATAAACAAAAAAATTTCGTGGTCATTAAAAACTTTTCAAAATCGCGACGAAAAAACAAAATTCCTAAGTTACGAGAAAAAATTTTTTGCTGAAGAAGCAAAATGAAAGCACATTCCTTTGGTTCAAGATAAAGTAATTCCAGGTTTGACATATTCAACTTTTTCCAAAATCTTTGCATATGACTTAATTTTAAAAAAACATGTTTTTGGACATTTTTCACAAAATTCAAAATTGAGCAAAGCATTTTTTCTGTATTTCTAACTTTTTATTGTTGTTCACTATTGAAAACTAAACATATAAAAGGTTCGCTATAATTTTATGATTAACAATGGGGCACTTTTAGAATTTTCAAAAATTTGAATTTTGAGATTCAAAAAGCGAACAAAAGATATATTTAATTAATCGATTTCAAATTTTTTTTCTTCACTTCTTTCAGATGTCCACTCACAAATTTTGTTTACTGGGCTGCAACGATTCGAATAATAACTCTAACATTATAAATTATCTACGTAGGTCATTGTAGAGATACTGATGTTCAATATAGTTGAAAAACAAATTGGATATATTAAAAAATGGCTGAATTTTGAATTTTTTAATTAACTTTGTTTAAACAATTAACAATTTTCCCGGAAAATAAAGTAATGTCGAAAATTGTTACTGAAAAGTAAATTTTAGTCCAGTCAATGAAGAACCGAAAGCCTAACCATTCAGTAACAACTAAAAAGTTAACTTGTTTATTAAATTTGATACCAATGTGAAAAAATCGCTAATATGTAATAAGACGTAATTAAATATTACTTTTACATATATTGCGTCGAAAATTGTATGGAATAAAACATTTGAGTCTTGTTAATTCTTAAGAAAGAAATTTAGCTCAATGTAGTTTGCTCACCAATATGAGTGAGCTAATTCCTAGAAACAATTTACACTAATTTTGAAATTTTTTGAGCAATTGCAAAAAGGTTGAAGATAATACGAGACTTGAAATTTCGATAATACCTATTTTTTTCGCGACCAAAAAAACTTTCAGAATGATTTTTTTTTAATATCAAAAAACGCGTGCCTACTACTTAGTGGTTAACTTAAGAATATTTCAAACATTATATTTATTTATTTTTCAATTTCGCGGTATTCCTAGTATCGAAAAACAACAATTAGAATTGTTTTTGAAATAAATAATATAAAAATAGATATTTCGATAATTTTGTTAAAATTCTCTTTAATTTCTACACATTCTGCATACATTTATATGGGAGTATTTTTTTCGTTCGATTAATAATAGCAGAGATAAAATTTTTTTAAATATTGTTCAATTTTTAATGATCAATATCTACGAAAATATTGAAAATTTTGAAAAACCCTCTGTCCAAATTATTTAGTACCCCACACACTATACAATATCAAAAAATAAAGAATATCGATTTTCCTATTGTTCCTTTTCCATTTTTCTCTTTAGAATTCGCAAATGTTCAATTGAATACAATCGAATTCATTAGTAGAAGTTTCTAATTGTTTACCTTCTAAGGCTTCTCAGTTTTGATCAACATTGAATATTCCAATTCAAAATCATTTAACTGGAAACTTTTTCATTAGAAAATCTGTTAAATTAAAATTCTAAACTAGCACCAACTCCCCTTACGCTTAAGGGCATGTGACACTTGTCCGATGCCTACTTTACCGACATTTTTTTGAGCCGTACCAAAGTTTGGGAAAATAAAGAAGACTAAGGAAGCTTTATGTACTAATAAATTTTTAGATACAAAAAAATGTCCAAAAATAATATTTTTTTGTAATTCTAAAAATGTATTAGTACATAAACGTTTCTTAGTCCCTTTTCTTTATTTTCCCAAACTTTCAGCTTGATATCTTCTCTCGTGTATGATCGGATCAAGGTGATCGAGAAAGAATGTCGGTAAAGTAGGAATCGGATAAGTGCCACATGCCCTACCGGGACCGCCAATCATTCGAAATTCGACCTACGTCATTGCGACGGCGCATTTGGTGTTTTTCCTTGTTTCCAGAGCAACGTAAGATGCTACTGGACGCGGGAACGTCAACGTCGTGACGCTTTTTAGTATCCCGCAGTTTCGCGATGCGCCTGCATAATGGCAATCGCATACTCATTTCATTGTCGTCGGGTTGCCTATACGCAGGATGAATGGATAGTTCTAGTTCTTGTAACAGTCAACCCGTATATTCCAGAATGAGATAAATTCAAAAAGGGTCAAGGCCGATCTTCGGGGTCAGTGGGAAATAATGCGGAATGCGGTGTCCATAAACGCGGAAATCGATCCCTCGACACTTTCACTCCGCGCGATCCGTATCCCACTGCATAGAAAGTATGTCTTATGTAAACAAATTTTGAATTTTAAATATAGAAATATATTTTCATCAATATTCATTTTTTTTATCTTAATCAATGAAATTGTATTTGCCAATCTGTTCTTTTATATCATTACTTTTCAATTTATAATCCACATATTTTCCACTATTTTCTTTCTCAGTGTACTATTTAAGATATACTGTAACTTAATTTTACTAGAATATTTTTCAAGAATGCAACCCATAAGCAAAAAAATTGACATGAACATTGAGAGCACGATTATTTCAGAAAACACAAATTGTAAAAAATTTACTTTACATGATATGCTACATATGATATTCTTTTTAATTTAAAAATGGTTTTTAAATCGAATAACTATCGCAGAAGCAAAAAGTTAGCGTTTAAATATTATCAATAGAAAATTACTCTTCCTGAGTTATGCATTGTTAATCTAAATCCAGTCTATTATTACTCATTCTACCAACTCTACTTCCCGAAAGAATTTCGATCGCAACAATTCCGGAAGCGACACTTCTCAGGCAAGTAAAGTTTTTTTTTAAATCTGAATTAGTATCTATATTTTATAATCTCTATATCCTAACTTTTTCCAAGGTTGATTCCACGCTGGACTCATACGAACCAACCATCGATTTTTTTAAAACATTGGCTAGTTATTTGTTTACTAGAGAAAATAAAGATTACCAAAGATTTCAATTAATTTTTTTTTCAAAGTTATCGCATTTTTTATATTTTAGACATTTTTTGTAAAATTTCCTAATTGAAAAGTTCCTGAATAATAAAATTCCCGGCATAAGAGATAATTCCCGAAATAAAATTGCCGGCATTATAAAATATCCGATACTGTAAAATTACTGACGTAGGAAAATTTCCAAATTATGAAAATCCTGAATCTGAACAACTGAAAAATGATTTTAATAATAAATGAATAATAAATCATAAACCAAATAAATATATGGACGATCAAATAATCCCGAAAAATAAAATTCCCGACACTGTCAAATTCCCGAGAAGGAAAATATGTGAAATAGAAAATTCCCCAAATTATAAAATTTCTGAAGATTAAAAATCCCGAATTGAACAAATTATCGAAGAGTTAATAATATTACCGATGTTTACTGACAAATATTGGCTCAACTATAAATATCCGATACCGAAATTCCCCAAATTGAACAGTAAAAAAATTGTTTTTCAATCAGTATAATTTATTTATTAAAAATACAAAAATGAAATATTTTATCAAAGAAACATTTTTTAATGCTTATTTTTAAAAATTATTGTTAAAATATTTCATCACTGTATTTTTAATAAAAAATAATAATATTTATTAAAGAACCATTTTTTTAATTATGTTTAAATTCGGTAATTTTATAATTTGGGAATTTTCAAATTCGCTAATATTATAAACTCTCGGGAATGTGATTATTCGGGAATTTTCAAATTCGGTAATATTATCAACTGTTCGAGATTTTCCCAATTCTGCATTTTTCTATTTAGGCAATTTGATCATTTCGGGAATTTTATTCGAGGAGTTTTCAAATTTGGTGATATCATAGACTGTGGGGAATTTCAATATTAAAGAATTTTCGAATTCGTGAATTTTAAATTGTCGGTAATATTCTAATTTCGGGAATTTTTTTTTTCAAATATTTTCTTTTCGTAAATTTTCCAGTGTCGAGAATATCATTTTTCGGAATTTTTCAGTCGTCCCTCAATATCTTCTGTTCGCTTTTCCGATTTCAAAATTCCAAAAAAATTTCCTTTTTTTCAAAAAATGACGGCCGATTTTTTATATTTACAGTTTTTTCTAGTTAAAAAGTTATAAAACAAAAAAAGTCACAAATTTCTTTAATTAAGAATTTGTTTAATATGTGCAAAAGCATGTTTTTTTCATTGGGTTAAATGGACACTTTTATCGAAAAAGTTGAACATCTCGAACGTGAATTTTTTTTTCAATTTCAATCGAAGATTTTTCTCGTGATTTTCGAACTTTTGATTTTTTGGCTATTTTGTAATTAAAAAAATTTCCACGGAAGAAAAATAATAGCACGTTTCTTTGATCGGATATAAAGAAATTTCACGGTCGACATACTCAACTTTTTCGAAAAAAGTGTGCATTCAACTCAATCAAGAAAAACATGTTTTTTACACATTAAAAAAAAATTCTCAATTAAAATAAATGTTCTTTCCTCATTTTTTATTACTGCTCACTAGCAAAAACTTTATTAGGAACTACTACAAGGTTTATTTGAAAATAATCAAAGAGAAATCGATATTATTAATAAAGAGGTTCAACTAATCTCATTTATAAGTTATTTCACTCAATAGAGCAAAATTAAAAACTGAAATTGTTGGAATCAATTGGAACCTCAAAATTTGTATCCTCCAATTTTTTTTATAAAAAAAAAGTTTTAATTTACAGTCTTTTGTTGAACTAGTGCAATTCGTGTTCTAGAGGCTCAAAAAGTGTCAAAAATAGAAGAAGTTTAATGACTTGAAAGAAACATTTGTTTCAATTTTTCTTTGGTGATCTATATTTTCTCCACGAAACAAATAAATAACCAACGTTAAAAAAAATAGATGATGTAAAGGTCTGATTTATGTGAGTCCGGAGTGGAATCCACCATATAAAGGTCTTTTTATAACTTTCTGTAAAGTTTCTAATATCAAGTGATTTTTTATATCCGGCAAAGATTCTTTATTATATTCAATTTTATACATATAATTTCCCGAAAGTACTTTATGAATAAATAGAACGCTGATATACCACTTTAGTTTGCGTGGCAAGCTTATTTACCTTTTATAACGTTGCAGCATCAACGAATCGATTTGTCACGGAGAATCAATAAAAACGTTCCTTTTTGGCATCTTACTTATCGATCACTTTAGTGCTTCCAAAGACAACTTAATTGTTTTACTCAACTATTTAAGAGAGCATTGAACGTTCTATGAGCATTTTATGTTAATTTTGAATCGATTATTCCATTTGTAATTCAATTCGAATTCTAAATGTCATTTTAGTACTTACAAATTGCAACCGCTTAATTTTAAAAGTTTATTTGTGCGTTTCTTTATGCTTTCAAGAAAAAAATGTCAAGTTTGAATGCTTCTACATTATATAAATGTATTATTTTTTTATCCTGTAATTCTATATGCAATATGTAATTCTATATTTTTAAATTGTTCTTTTTTCAACATTTTAAATTTCTAATTTTTTTAATTAAACATTTTTTATCTTCAAAGGTTTTTAAACTTTGATGATAATTTTTTTTGAAGAATTTAAAATCTTTGAAAATTTAAAGGATCTCAAAATTTCAGATAATTTTTTATAGTTATTATTATTATTATCATAAAATTAAGCCATTTCGCTTTCGGGATAGGCGTGACTTGTTCTGTGAGGAAAGGAGTAATGCGAGGTAGGGCGTATAGATTTTTTAGATCGATCTAGAATTTTCGTGTTGTTTATTTAAATGACAGGTTCGTTCCGCAACACTGCCCCGACCAGGTTGCTGATCAATCTCTCTAGCGATCACCCCAACCGAAGAGCCTCACAAAATTTTTATGTCTGGTTCCTCACTTGGGCCACTTAGTATCCAAAGTTTTTGCTTCAGGCGTCATTAAATCAATTGTTACTCTGTTTACAAACTATTTGTCGCCACACTTTTCTGTCCTGGCATACTACTCTAGCTTCATTCACGTCCATGCATTTTTTCATGCAAGCTCTCGTGTTTCTATGGCTTTTTATGTCTCTTCGGATTAGTGTCTCAATCACAGATTCTAACCATTTTTTGGCGGTCTACCTCTGGACATTCTGCCATTTACTTTATCTTTAAACACTTGTTTAGTCAGTCGCTCATCTTCCCTAAAATACAAATATTCATTCCTCATTCTGATTTAGTCACTTATATTTATTAATTTCTTTCTTTGCAAAAAATATTGTTTTCTCCAAGTTAAAAAAAAAACTTCATTTTCATGAAAGTTATTTGCAATTATTTTTAATTCAATAAAAACCATATATAATGAACACTTAGGTAATGGACAAAGAATCACTGCAAATTGCGTTTGATTTTTTCGACAGAGCTAATTACTTTTGGGTCTTTTACATTCATCGGAGCGGAAATTAAAGAGTACCTCATTACTTTAAACGACAATGAGTATTTGCCGCTGTGAGGTCGAATCGTTTTGGCTACTGGAATTGCCAGCTCAATTACCGCAGTGCAATGACACTTAGTTACCTGCAGTAAATAGTATTGATAAAACAAAAGCACGAACTTTGTTTTCTGAACAATCCTTAACATCAAGTGCGAGAACATTAAGGCAATCATATTCGTGAATCTAGTATTTCCCCACCAATTATTCCAGTGCTAGAATACGTCAAAAAATCGCTAATCAGGGAAACAATCTGAAAATACCGATTTCCTATTTTTAAAATTCAAGAATTTTAAATCAGAATAAAATCAAATTCAAAATCCCATTTAACGTTCAACAATCAATTCAATATATAGAATTCCTAAAAAAAACAACAACAAGAATTCAACGATCAAATTTGGACAAACATCGCAAAATGCTCCTATTGCAATTCCTAAAAAACAAAATAAACAAAAAATTTTGTTTCTTTGGATAAAAATAAAAAAGAGGAAAGAAAAATGAGAAGGCAACCAAACAAATCCCTTTCCTTCTCTTTTTTATTTCTTTCGTCTTTTTTATTTTTATTATTATCAAATCACAATAAAAAAGCATGCAAATGTACATTTGCATTGTACATTACATGTAATGTACATTTGCATGCTTTTTTATTGTGATTTGATAATAATAAAAATAAACTAGCTGTGAATTCGATCTCGAGTGCTTCCACTTTGTTTGTATTTATAATTATATGGTGCTCATTTCACGAGCACTGTGCTTCCCGTTAGCAAATGTATTTGCTTCCTCATAGAGGAAGCATTAGTTATTTTTTTCAATAATAGACAAACCAAAGTCTTCATTTTGCTCAATTTAAAAATAAAAATTTACCAAAATGAAAAATTACAAAATAATACAAAAAATGTTTTAAATACAAAGACAAATCA
>CAKNXH010002393.1:329910-362638 GCA_932178445.1 Andricus quercusramuli | reverse complement strand
TGAGGCAATGAACTTTCGAGTTCGAACTGCTAATCTATAATAATAATGGATTCAAACCATAATTTTATGAAAATTATATCTAGGTGGTAAAATGGACATACTTCAGACCAAAAAAGTAGATTAGATGTTAAAAACCTTTATTGCATCTCAGCTGCCAACGTTTCGAAAACAGGTTTCTTTTCCTCATCAGGACTATAATATAATGATGTATGGCATAACAATAATAAATGTAAATTATGGCAGCATGCAATGCAAGAATGAAGAAATCTCGTCTGAGATCTCTTCTTTTAGAATGAACATTCATTAAAATAAGTTGATAATGTAAAGGATGTGATGAACTAGCAATAATCATGGGTGTTATTTTTGCATTTTTCTGTTTAAACCATTAAAATTTGTTATACATACACTGAAATTGAAAAGATTAGGTTGATCTTCGAAGAATATAATTGTCTCGCATTTAGTTATTTCCTAAAAATATTTCTGTATATCATAACATTATTATTTGTTCACTATGGAGTTTAAAAAAAAATTAAGAGCATTAACAACTTTATTATTTTAAATTTCAAGAGTTTCAATCTAGAAATGACCTAATTTTGTGCTAAATTGATTACGCAGTATTAATTTACGACCTTGTTTTTTACAGGTTTTAAAGCCCGAGGAAAACCTTGAAACAAATTATACTGTTAAGAGGAGACATTTTGGTTCCCCCTTCACTCTAATAGGGATATACAAGTAATATAGAGTCGGATGAAAATCAATTAATTGTTCAAACAGGTTTTTCTTTTTCTCAGTTTTTCTAGGACATAATGTCATTTTCATATCATTAAAAAATCAAACTTTTGTTAAACGCTTTGCAAACTAACCTTAAGTTTTTTCTAACTTAGCTTATGAGGGACCCAAAATAAAAATTCTAAATGCCAAGCTGTTTTTGATTTCTAAATTTTTTTGACGGGAGAATAAAATGTTTCATTTTAAGAGAATAATTTGTTTCAAGTTTTTTTTTTGGTTATTTCATGGCCAATTACTAACTAGCAATTGAAAAATTCATCAATGAATTGAGTTGCATGTCTGCAATCATCGTATATTGCAGATATGGAATAGAACTAGTACGCCATTCTATTAAAGGGGAATATTTGGAAAGTACGTGAAGAAGTCTATTTAAGTCAACTGTAGATTTTTTACTCAAAGCTAATTTTCAACAGTTTTTAACTGGCAGTTATGTTGATATTTCAGAATTAATTTATTTGGCCTAGGAACATTGTGTGAGTGAATCTTGTGAACCCTTAATATGCTATTTATTTCAATTACGAATCGTCGTCTCAAATTTTCCAATTCATTTCAATTAAAATTTTTTTTGCAGGGTTACATAACTTGGCCCTTAAGGAATTATATAACTTTCAAAACACGTGCCGTATGCGATGCTGTTCATTCACCTTCACAAAACTATAAATAATTCCTACCATATGTCTTGAAAATGTTGGGCAAATTTTGTATCGTTTTCGAAAATCTAATCTTTATCGTATTGACATTAAAACGTTCTGAACGCTGTAAGAAACTGATTACACGCATCGTGCTATTACTTGCTCTACAAACAGGCACATATGTTGATAAAAACTTAGTTTTAAATGTCAACGATGCTTCAGAAATTCTCATAATTAATAAAGATGAGGGTAAACAAAAATTGTATTCAATATCTAAAAATATTTATTGGATCGAGATGAAAAAATATTGTTATCAAACTATTATTCAGATGTACATAATCTAAAATGTGTCAAGTCAAGATTACTAAACAAACAATATCAAAATTGTTTATTCCATGGCAGTCAGAAAGCAGTCTTCAAAATCAGATTTCGAATAATAAATTTAGGAGCGAAATGTACCCTATGACGTCATAATTTGCCGTGTTGAAAATTAATAACTCTGCAAAGAATAAAAATTTTCTTTGTTCGAAAGTGCGATGTAAGTGCATTTGTTTATAACAGTCGTTGTTGCAAGACACTCTTTGATGATATGATATTACTATTTAGATGAAAAGGAATTATGCTGTAGTCAATTTTTTTTTAAATATCTGTGCAGAAACTAGTTCTTCGACAGTCTAATAAATCGGAAAGTTCATCAGGCGTTGAGTCGACCTAGGTTGAAGTTATTTTATTGGACGATCTAAAAAATATGAAGCATCAAATTCCATAGTTTTTCTAGTTAAATCAACGTTTTGAATATTGCGTACAACTTATCACCAATTTTAGTAGATTGTTCCTAAAACTTTCCTGAATTTATCAAGTCAAAAGTAAATCATACTTCTTCAATTCTGGATGAAGAACACGAATAAATATTACATAATTACTGAGTAATTATAAAACCTGTTGACTCATGATCTGGAAATGTCTGCGAAGTTAAAGATACGAGGTTCGTCACGTGACTTATTTCCTTATCACCTGTAAAAGACAAGAACTTTGTTTATTTTATATTAAAATAGTTAAAAATTGTTGAAGTCGATGGTAACCGAAAAAAATCGAAAAATTTAACCCCCCCCCCCCCCCTCGGTAAATATTTGTACTAATGGACAACATTTTTACCCTAATTTGTTATTTAACATAACCAAGAAATGTTATCACAGCAAAAATGTTTGGAATAAAAAGCATAATGGATACATTTTTAGAATACAAAATTTCGCTGATAAATATTTTTTATGATTATTCAGTCATAACGCAATATTTATTCATGTTCTTGGTCCAGATTCAAAGAGTAAGATTTGCACTTGATTTCATGAGTTTCGCCAATTTTCAGGAACAATTTATTTCAAAGATAAGGCGAGAAATTAAGCGCGCCAGATTCAATAAATTATGATTATGATGCGAAATTTCCTAGACTCACAAATGTTTTTTTTTTGTTGTTGCGAAATTAGTAAATTTAGTTTCTGCACAGATATTCCCCTCAGAAGTGAAGCATGCATTTTCAAAAGGTCAATGCAATTGTACTGAGAACAGTGTATGAATAACAATCTTGCCGTTCAGTTTTCAGTCATGATTAGTTATTAATTTTACATAATTTAACAACGAAATCTGTATAGAGAATGCATGCAAACACTGAAAATGCAGTAGATGCTACGTTTTTTTTGTCAAAAAATTTAACAAAATGAAACTCGTAGTGAAGGGTTGAATTAATTCAGTTTCTTTTGAACATTCATTCCTATAAAAAACATTTTTGAAAATCTTGGTAGCGCGAACTTAATATTCAACTAAAAGGCAAGCATATGGGTTATTATTAATATTTTGCAGGTACTCCTTAACGTATTCCCATAATCCCAATGAAATTTTGTTTGTCTTCGTAAGACATCAATTACACAGATCCACAAAAAAAATCAAGAAAATTACCCCTGGATATCATATGTTTTCGGGGTCGCTGAATTCAAATTCGGGGTCCATTTAACCCAATCACGTCAGGATTTCCCATAACCTTAAAAATAGGCCCAAAAACCCACTAAATCCTCTATCCATTGACCACTTAATCCCAATAACCCCTCAAACCCTCGAACACATAACCCCTTAACGCCATAACCTAAAAATTCCGTAACCCCAAAACCCCCGAACACTGTAAAAACGAGACATGTGCGCATTGAAGCCCTGGAACACAGTCTGTTCGAGCCATGCATGCATCACTCCGAAACACCATAACCCGGTAAAAAATAGCTCTACGTACGAACTCTTATTAGTAAAATCTTCATACATCATTGCTGTACTACTTATTCGTGTTTTTGCAATCCAGGGGACCTCCACTAGGGTGGCCCTTATTTTTCACTTTTTGAATTTCTCTGCTCTCTCTCCCCCAGTTTTGTTTGAATACCAAAAAAAAAATCTTCAAATTTGAGCAAAATCGAATAATGATTAGGGGTGGCGCGAAAACCATGAAGTTTCTCATTGATTTAACATGGGAAAAAGTTAGCTATTTGTAAATCTAATATTTGAACGCGATAATATGTTACAAATGATTCCGTGTTCCAGTGTATTGTTTAGAATTCGTGAGAGAATAAGAATCAATCATAAATTGTGAGATTAAATGATTTTAAGCCACTCTTATGGGTCCCCAAAGGAAACCCCATAAGTGACAAATTTGAATTTTACGTAATATTCCGATTCATTGACGCTTTTAAACAGTTTTTTAGGAATAAATAATCATTATTCGATAATTTCAGAATACCCAGTCATATGTTTACTGATATTCAATTGTTTAAACAATTTTTTTCTTAAATATTTGTTTGTTTCAGTTAACTCGCGAAATAAACGTATTTTCTAGACTATATGACTTATTTAATCAATGTTAACAATAAAATAATTTATTCAAATAATTTTGCAATCATTTAAATAATACGTATTCGTTCGGTTATGTGCTTCACCTAAAAAGAAGCAGGAGAAACATTTCAGCTCACTAAATTTTCGACAAATTTTCATATATTCAAGTACTTATTTGTTTATTATGAATAATAATCGTAGTTGGTTGAACAAATTTGAATTATTTAAACCATTTTTTTTTCAAATGTTTTATTTTTGTTATTTTTCGGAAGATTGCAATTTTTTATGTTATACTTTGCTTGTTAAGAATACTCTTCCATGTTTGAACAAATTAAAATTGTTTAAACAATTGAATATTGGTGAGAAGACGAATAAGTATTTTGAAATTACCGACTGATGATAATTTATTTCCGACAAACTTTTTAAAAGCGTCAATAAACTACAATAATACGTAAAATTCAAATTTGTCACTTATGGAATTTTCTTTTGGGACCCATAAGAGTGGCTTAAAATTATTCAACCTCAAAAATTATCATTTATTCTTATTCCCTGACGAATTGTGAACAATATACTGAAACACGGAATTATTTGTGACATATTATTGCGTTTGAATATTAGATTTACAAAAAGCTGACTTTTTCCCATGTTAAATCAATGGGAAACTTCATGGTCTTCGCGCCAACCCTAAATATTAATCTATTTTGCTCAAATTTGGAGGATATTTTTTTTGGCATCCGAGCAAAACTGGGGAGTTAACCTCCACGTTTACTCTTTTTCCCCGGGTTTAAGGGCTTATGGCGTTAAGCGTTTATGTGGTTATTGAGATCGAGAGGTCAATGGATAGAGGATTTATTGGGTTTTTAGGCTTATTTTTTAAGGTTATGGAAAATCCTGACGTGATGGGTTTAAATGGACCCCGAATTTGGATTCAGTGACCCCGAAAACATATGATAGACATAGTTAGCCTCCGGGTGTAATTTTCTCGATATTTTTTTTTTGAAGCTGTGTCATAGATTATAATGCTTAGGATTTTACGCAGTAATTTAAAATAAATATTATTTCAAAATCATGAGAATCAGATAATAAAACTTCTCCATTCCTTATTCTTGAAAAATCTTGAACCTTTGTAACTGTTAATTCTGTTGAAAAATATGTAACGATTAATTTACGATTTTTAAGAGTAAATAAAGTTTTCGACTGTACTTTTTTTCAAGATAGGCTCTTTTAAGTGGGCAAAAATGATTTATGATATACAAAAATCTTAAAAGGCCAATTTTCACATCCTTAATCTATTTCACATATATGGAACCTACTTAAGAACGAAAAATAAGATAGCGAATAGTATAAATAATCATCTGAAAATCAGAATATTCAGTTGCTCACAACATTTTTTGTGTAGCAGGTTTCTCTATATTCAGAAAGAATGAAGTTCGCTATTGCCTTGCTAGCCTCGGCTGTTGTCTTTACGCTTTTCGGTAAGTATGACATTATAATATCTTATCACATCATATTTATCAGTTTAAGCACATTTTTAATCGTATTACTCTCTCATAGATGGAAGTTTGTAATAAGCCAGATTTTTTAATCTGCTTTTTTGACATATTTCGATATAATTTATCCGCAGGATCTTGAAAATCCAATCTTAAAAAATCTCCGTATGTGTGTGTGTGTTTTTGTGACTTTTCCCAGTTCACCATATCTCGAAAACTAAAGTAATGAAATTTTCGCGAATTGTAGCTCTGATTGATATCCAGGTCTCACAGAATTTTGAGCTAGATCGACCATTTGAAAGTAGTTTTATTTAGTCTCCAGATTTGGACAAAAACTTGCACCTCGTTTACATGGGAAAAACTTTTTCGATAGTTAAAATACAGCAATACAATATCTATTGCGTACGTTCGTGTCTTCAAGACGCATTGATTGACCTGTTGTTAAACCTTTTATGAAACGTCAGTACCGATTTATGAAGATTTAAACAAATTTGTGCATCATGTTTTTATATGAGAAAAATTTTTCTCATACAGGAAATGCAACAGTAATTTATATTACTCTGTCCATTACTGTTTTGCCGCATATCATTGCAAAATATTGAAAGTATCCATTTTTTGTTCGTTAGAGAAAACCCAATGTATGCCGAATATTATGCTTCTTGTGAAAGAAAACTTTCAGCATAAAGATATTCTAGAAATTCTGGAAATTAAAAAACTGTTTCAATTGTATAATTGTTATAATGATGTGAATGATTACCTTTTTTGTTCCAAATTTCCATAATTTGTATGAATTGTTATCAAATGGAGAGAAGGTGAAGCTTTGAGAAAAAATATGGAAGTGAACTTGGAAGTCGTCTTCCTCTTCTGTTCTCTTTCATTAGCATATGCATTTTTCATTTCAAATCGACGTATATTCTTGACGTTTTGTTTTCTCATGTGACATATTTTTTCCTTCCGGAGAGAGAAATACTTAACCTCGTTTTTTCCAAGAGAAATCGCAGGCTTATAAGCAGAACAAAAAAAAATTGCCCGTTCATCGCAGTTTCAAATCCCAAATTCCCTTCTCAAGAGGAAATGTATTTAAACCCCGAAGTAATCAAAATTACGTACTTCTGTTGACGGCATAAAGTTAGGTACTCAATAGGCGCATTCCTTAATTTTCTATTTCGAAACTTGTCGGAATTAACTTAGAATTCATTGGAATTCACTATGAATTGTTTTGAATCCTCCAAAATCTCGTCGATAAAGATATTATCTTCAACTATAATAGTTTCTCTTGATTTGAATTGATTTCCGCCTTAGTTCAATGGAATTCAATTAAGGGTTCCATTGAATTTAATTGATTAATTTCATGCATTTATAGTTCACTTTAATTTCTCTTGAATTTAGAGTTTATTTGGATTCATTGGGATCTATTTTACATAGAATGACTTCGTTTGAATTTCACTGAATTCTCAGAGCCGTGACGGCATCGAATCTGAAAATAAAAGTTGCTTTTAGTCAAAGTTGCGTGAGATGGAAAACCGTTTAAAACTTCAAATATTTTGAACAATTTCGAAGTTTAACGGATGAGACATTTCAGTGGTAGAGAAGTTAAATTTTGTTACACTTTACGTCATTTTCAACCCTTTTTTTTAGTCAAACAAACTTAACATAGTTCAGTTTTTCAAGTGAATATGCAAACCAAAAGACATAATTTGAAACCAACTGAAGCGAGGCTTGAGATCTTTTAAATTTTGATCTACACTTCTTTCTAATGTCGACCTTACCAAAAAGATTATTTTTTTTACTGAAAAAAGTTGAATTTGAACCAAAAAAGTACATTTTCAACTGAATAGTTAAAAATTTCAACTGAGAAGAAATATTTTCCAATCCAAAAATTAAATGTTTAGTTACAAAATTTAATTTTCAAGAAAAAAGGAGCAAATTTTCATCGAAACGTAAAAGCCAACGATGATGAATCAAACAGTTGCATTTTGTACCAAAAAAATCAAATTTTGACAATTAGAGATGATTATTTAAGCTATAAACGTGAATTCAAAACCAAAAAGGATCAATTTTCCGCCAATACTATAAAAGTTTAATTTTCTGTTAACGAAAGTTAATTTTTAACCGAATATTTAACAAAATAGTTACATTTTTAAAGAAAGATGTGAAATCTTCAACCAAAAATATTATTTTTTAACAGAGTAGCTTAATTTTTAACCAAGTTGTTGAATTCTCAACAACAACAAAATAAATAAAAAAGCTTTCAACGGAAAATATGATAGTTGATGTTTCACAAAAATATTTTAATTTCAGGCCTTTGGAAAAATAATTAATTTTGAATAAAGTGGGTCATCTTTAAACCAAGTGGTTGTTTTTTCAACTAAATAAGAGGAATGTTCATCCCAAAATAGAATGGGTAAATTTCCAAAAACAAGAAAATTAGTTTTTAATACTAGGACTTGATATTCAGTACCAGGATTTGATATTATTTCGAAGAGGCATGTCAAGGGATTTCAAAAAATTTAAACAAATACAATGGGATGGCAAAGAATTTCCTGAACTGCATGAGGATTTTCAAGGAATTCATAGGATTGAGAAGGTTTTACAGTATTTTTAATGTTTCCAAGGAACTTTTCAAAATGTCAAAGCATTAATATGGGATTTCAATAGATATAACGAATTTCTGAAAATTTTATAATATTTCTATTTTCAACGATTTTCACCAAAATTTAGGATTCTGGTAGGATCTCAAAGATTTAAAGAGATTTTTTAAATTTTAGACGATTTTACAGGATTTTAAAAATTGTATGCAGGTTAAACAATTTCCTACTGAATTTCGAAAGATTTGACAGGATTCCGCATAGGATTTACACGATTTCTGGACATTTCAAATGATTTAAAGCGTGTTCATAACATTTTGAACATTGGTTTATGAGATGTGAAAGTCTCTCAATAATGTATTTCAATGTATTTCCCAGGAACTCAAAGCGTTTTGTACGTCCTCAAATAATATGAAGCGATTTCAAAGGATTATTATTAGGATTTTAAATCATTTTAAAGAACTTTCAAGGCATTTTTAAGAGCTTTAAAAATAAATTTAGGTGAATAAAGGGGATTTCAAAGACTTCAAAATATTCTAGAGAATTTAAAAAGATTTCAAAGAATTTTCAATTCAATTTTTCATTCGAAGGGCTTTCAGAAAATTTTAACGATTTTATGGTATTTTCGTAGAGTCCGAGGAATATTAGGGCTATTTTAATGAATTTTTCATAGATTTCGAAATTTATTCTTGTGTATTTTAAAATATTCCAAACAATTTTCATTTTCGAAGAATATCAGCGTATTTATAAAGATTTCAAGGTATTTTTAGTAGATTGAAGTGAATTGAAGGAACTTGAGTGAGTTTCTGAAGTTTTTGGTTTTTTCAAGATTCCAAGGAATTTTCAATATACTTCAATTAATTTATGGACTTTCAAAGGATTTGAGGGCATTTTCAAAAGATTCTAAGGAATTTTCAATAGATTTTAGTAAATTGAAGAAGAGTTTAATGATTTTAGGGTATTTTTAAAGATTCCAAGGAATTTCCAGAGCTTTTAAAAATGTCGAGGGATTTCTAAATATTTCTAAGGATTTTATATGTTCTGGGTATTTTGAAAGACTCTAAGGAGTTTTTGAGAGATATAAAAGTTATTAAAGAATTTCCAAAGATTTTAATGATTTCAAGGGCTCTAGAAATTTTTGTTAGGCGAGTTTAAAGAATTTCCGAAGATATGGAATGATTTTATAGGTCGTGTAAGGTGTTAGGGTAGGTATTATAAAAGATTTCAAGAGGTTTTTGAAGAATTTCATCTGATTTTTCTGGATTTCAATGATCTTGCCACTTCTATTTCTTCTTACAGAATTAGGATTTTCAGCAGATAATCCTAATCAAGAAGAATCGTCGTCTCAAAGTAAGCCTGCTACCCGTTCTTCTCGTCGTTGGCCTCCTCCCAGAAAGATCTTTGATAAAGTCATTGCCGTTTGTCCTCGCCCTAAGATGGGAGTCCAATGGAGTGAAGCATTGAATGATTTCAATGTACCTTCAACTTTGTTATTAGTAGGCAATTATATCGTTGCAGCAGTTAACAGTGATGGAATTATCTGCCGAATATTTCGTGGACAGCGGACTGGTGACGGACGGCTTGAGGGACGGGCGTACAAAATAAACATGTACAACCACAACGAAGCTTATCCAATTCACGTATTTGAGCAAGGCCGTTATTATTATGGTAGACGTTTAACAGCCGACCTTATTTTACATTCAGATTGAAAAATTTGGTATGGTCTTGATGCAGAAAAATATCTGGGAAATCGTATGGGAGTCATCTCTCAGATAGTACAGTGAAAGTATCGTAAATGAGAAGATCCCTTACTTCATGTATATTTGAATTAAATATCGTGGAAGTATAGCTTCAAAATGTCTGTAATATAATGATCTGTGGGTAAAGTATAGGGAAAGTATTGCTAAAGTACAGAAGAACTTCGTTAACTCAAATTTTGTTTCCATTCCCGGCCACAAGTCCTATATAAATATAATTCTCCGATAACTCGAATTCTCTATAAGTCGAGGGGGTTTTTTTTTGGCTTTTCTTGATGGTTCGAGTTTTTGAAGTTTGACTGTATATTTGAGATGAGAAGTACATAGAGCGGCAGTATGACTGAAGTAAAGCTAAAGCACAGATGATGTTCAGTCAAGGTATGACTGAATTTATGAATAACAAATGAGTACCATTCTATATCCGATACATTAGCCATATTTAAGCATAAATAGAGTATAATCTATACTTTATTCCACTTTAGTTATACTTCAGCTACACTTCTGTCAAACTTCCTCTATATAGTTTACCTATACTTTATCTATACTATTTTATTATATGTACTCGAAGTATGGAATTTTCTCATTTACCACACATTTTGTATATTGTGGAAAATCAATGATTGATTACTTCCATACTTATGATTTCTATTCAGGATGATTACAGACGTTGATATGGTAATTATTCAAGTCAGTTAAGAAAAAATTTAAGTGCTTTTGTTTTGTGAACCGAATTTGTACCAAAACGTTGTAAAAAGAAATAAATGAATTCTTTATTATGCGAATTTCTTGTATATACCTATATTTTCCCCATTCATTATTTTAAAATGATTTCTTTTATCACCAAAGCCAGTTATAATTCATTATTTCGTTTTTACAAGAGTAGAATAATATGAAAGTTAAAAAATTCATTACATTTTTTGTCGATAATCAAGGAAGTACAAGAAACTTTATTTCTTATACGTGTTAATTCAAGACCAGACTATTATTAACCAGATAACTGGTAGGGTCGAAATCCAAGTTATGTTCCAAAACTGGTAGAAGCAAATAATTCAGAATCCACCACGAAAGTTTATTTTCTAAGAGTTTTTAGGTCGCTAACGACGAATCCAGGGTCAGAATTGAGAAATTCAAAATAGCGGATTCAATATAGCGGTCTAAAATACAAAAATCACGTGACTCAAAAAACCACTAAGTACTGACTTTCATTCAAATCACGTGACTTTTGCATTTAAGTTTACCATATTGGATCCTCCATATTGAATCCGCCATTTCGAATTTCTTTATTTTGACCCCGGATCCGTCATCAGCGACAAAAAATCTGGGGCGTGCCCATTTTTATCCAAATCCATTGAGTTTTGTGGTAGTTATTCCAAGTGCGCATATATGGGCATATCCACGTAAAGTGTCAATTTCTCTAAAAAAAAAGGTCAAAAACAAATCTCAAGGCAAACATTTCAAAGTTTTTCCTAAATATTGAAATTAATAAATCCATTAAATCAATTTAATGAATGATATTTTATGAATGGAAGGTGAAAGAGGGTTGTTTCTTTTTCTTTAATGCTCAGGATACTTTTCAGTAGTATGTGAATTACCATCTTCTTGATTTAGAGTATACTGGTCCGTGATAAAAACTTTTCATTTTCGAGGGGGAAAAGCGTCATCAACGTGAAAGAAGTTAGGCTGATTGGTTTGAATGACTCGACCGTATATTAGGAGTATATCCCGCCATTGGTATAAACATCGCTTTGACTTCCTTTTATGCCACAGGGGTATATCACATAGCTATGCACGCCCTAAAAATGTTACACTTTGGCCCGACTCATCTAATTTTTGATTGTATTATTATCTGGCTTGGCTTCCAGCCATTTCCATTAGCCTTATGTTCTGAGCCATCAGAGGGGTTTAACGTAACGGCCCCTTTCTCCGACATGTACCCAGGTTCGAAGCCAGGCAAGTGCGCCTGCATGAGGTGTTCAGGGATTTTCTTAGCCGTTTCTGTCATTTCACCTGTTGTAAAAATCATTGCCTCAGTTGACATGTAGGGTCCAGGGACAACACCCCCTCTACGAGTTCCTTTCATCCGATTTTATTGGACAAAATCTGTGCGCGTCTACAGTAATTTTTCAATATTAATTGACTTCTCGGTTACATTTGGGTCCCAGAAAAGCACCAAAGTTATTAATTTATTAAGTACTTGCGACTTTTTTAGCAAACTATTGATTGTAGAGCAATCCTTGAAGAGAAAATGGTTGTAGTTTTCAAAAATCGTTAAGTCTATTATGAAAATACCCATAAACTATTGGTTACATAACAAAATTTTGAGAAAAGAAATGTGTAACTTACTGGAATCTACATTTTTTGTAAGCAAAGGAAGTGTATTCACGAAATACATCATTTTCCTGTAGGATATTCTTAAATGAAAACATGAATAATGAAAACCGTGAAAATAGAGGTCGTTTAAAAAATGCACTGTATCTCAGAAATTAAAATGCACAGAGAAGCCTCTGAAGCTTTTTTTGTACAAGCTAAATGTATGAATTTGCATATAATATTCACATATAAAGCTAGGACTGTAGCAATTCAATCGATGTGAAAATATTACATTTTCTGAAAAGTGTCTTTTTAGCCTTCTAAATATTCATTTAAAAGCAAAACAAAGGCTGCATTAAAATTATTTCCAGGAAATTTTCATTTGATATATTTACTATATAACTTCATTCAATACAGCTTGAATTGGCAGCTGCTTCAAGTTCAGTGAAATTGAGTGAATTCATAGAAAAAATTAAAGAAAACCTTTTTTTTTTTAGTTTTCAACATACGTGTATAGTAAATCTGTTCCCTGAAATATTAACAAACAAGGTAAAGAGTAAAGTAAAGAGGCTGAAGATTTCACCCCGGAGCAGTCCTTATGAAATTTCCATCGCCGATGTATGGCCTTCAGGTATACAAACTACTGAGGTTGACATTACGCAAATTGAAAGGGAAATTAGATTTAAGCAGTCTACTTGAAGAATACTGATTGAAGGACTTTTATATTTTTTTACGCATTTTTATTGGTCAAATCACAGCAAAAACAAATTATCGAATTTGTGCGTGAAAATACATTGTGTACATGTAGCATCTTCCACTCTCTTTAAAACTCATAGGTCTGATGCTGAGGAAGATACATGCGGAACCCGTTCTCATAAATTGCAAAACGACGTCTATTGCGTATCAGTATATCGCCATTAATAGGGGTAATTTCTTCCAGGTCATCATTCAAGCAATCTGAAATGGTGGAAATTTTATTGAACTAGTTATTCAGTAAAAAAATCAGAATTTCATTTCACTAAAGTCACTGAATGAAAGTATTTACCAATTATTCATTGATTTCACTTACTACTCAATTAATATATGAAGATATGAGAATGTCGACTGGATAAGGACCATAAATAGAATTTTACTGATTGAATACAAAAAGTTTTCTACCATAGGTTTCCGGATATATAATTTTAATAAAATTGTAGAAACATGTGTTCTCCAAAAACTCTACATTGAGAATGTGAAAACATCAGAAAAACATTTTTTCTACGTGGGAGAGGCGAAAACCCAAATAGTTCTTATCCAGTTTTCTATCCCATAAAATTTAAAACTAGCTCAGCAACTTAAACTGATGATAAAAAAATCAAAGTTTTTGAAAAAATTCTCACATATTTTTCAAATTGTACAATTGTAATTTAATTTTTCAATTACCGAATAAACCAAGCGACGTTATTTTATAAATCGTCCCTTTATGGGGTCTTCCAATACGAGTTCTACCACGCTTGAGTGTATCATCATCATGAAGTTCGACTGGATCTGCTATGAAGTGTGGTTGTCCATCTGATCATGTAAGAAAAAAGTTGTGACTAATTATTTCAAGGATTGACAAAACGCATTGACTTAGAACAAACAGATTGTACTAAATCATAAGTTGAATAATATTTGTCCGAGAAAATTTAATTTTATTTTCGAATCCCAACAATTTTTTATTTGTTAAAAAAATATATAAAAATATTAGGTTGATTTTTTTGCTTTCTTTTTTTATTTCAACTTGGCACCCCTTAAAATTGTTCCTTTTGCCAAGAAAATTACCTCTGATTTGTTTCAGAATTTTGAAAAAATATTTGGAAGTCGCTCAAGGCGATTTTAAGGCTGAAATGCTCTTTCCTAATTAAATTGAGGCTTTCATTGACTATTCATCTCTGGCGTGTATGAACTGTGTTCCTTACAATTCAGTACTGCATTTAGATTTTTTTCAGATTTTAACAATAACGGTCAAAGGTCGCTCAAGGCCACGTCAGGGCAACAATGGCTATCCTTAATGAAGTTGATGCTATTTATTATTTATTTCTGGCGCGCACGAATTTTTTCCTCCGAAATTCAATATTACACTTAATATTTTTTCAAGATTTTAACAATAACATTCAAAGGCCGTTCAAGGCCATTTTAGGGCGATAATGGCCATTTCTAATTGAATTGACGCTATTTATTGATTTTTTATTCCTGGCGCGTATAAATTGTTATCTTCAAAATTCAATATTGTACTGAGATTTTTTGCAGATTTTCACAATAACATTCGAAGGAGGCTTACGGCAATTTGAAGGCAAAAATGACTATTCTTAATTAAATTGGCGCTATTTATTGATTAATTATTCCTGGCGTGCATTAATTTTATTCTTTACAATTCAATATTGCACTCACATTTTTCTGAGATTTTGAAAATGAAATTGAAAGGTCGCTTAAGGACACTGAAGGCAATAATGTCTATTCTTAAGCAAATTGACGCTATTTATTGAATAATTATTCCTGGCGGGCATGAATTTTGTTCTTGACAATTCAATATTGCACTAAGATTTTTTTTCAGATTTTTACAATAACATTTAAAGGTCGAGCAAGGTCGCTTTAGGGCAAAAATGCTCATTCCCGGTGAAATCGACGCTATTCATTGATTATTCATTTCTGGGGGGTATGAATTATTTTCTTCAAAAGCCAATATTGCGTTCAGATTCTTTTCAGAATTTTACAATTACATTTAAAGGTCGCTCAAGGCATTTTAAGGCAAAAATGGCTATTCTGAATTAAATTGACTTTCTGAATAGAATGATGATTCAATGAAATTTTCTCTAGTTTTTTTTATTTTATAGAGAAGCAGTGTCGATTTATTTATTTCGAAAAAAAGTTACTCAAGTTGTTTTGATAAATGTTTGTCATATTACTTGAAGGATATTCAAGATATTATCGCAAAAACTGAGTTTTTCTCTTTCTCTTCTGAAAGCACTTCTTCTGCACTTATGATAATTCATTCTTCGTGATAACAATTTTACAACGAAACTTGATGAAATATTAATAAAGCTGCGATATTCTACTCTTTTTAACGTTTTCTATTTCTAATTTGAAAAAAAATATAAAAAAAACAACTATGAAAAAGAAACAATTTTTGAATGACCATTTTATGCAAAATGAACTTGAATGACCGTAAAGTAATATGACACGCAGCTATTAAATCTTTTGACTAATTTCTGCCGCAATAAATAAATTGAAACTGTTTCTCAAAAAAGAACAAGAGAAAATTTAATTGAATCAACACTTCATTGAGAGAATGACCTTGATCCACCTTTGAATGTCATTGTAAAAGTCTGGAAAAATCTGATTGTAATATTGACTTGTGAAGAACAAAATTCATACGCGTCAGGAATAAATAATCAATAAATAGCGTTAATTTAATTAATAATGGCCATTTTGGTCCTGAAATGGCCTTGAGCGACCTTTGATGGCTATTGCGAAATTCTGAAAAAATCTAAGCGCAATATTGAATTGTGAAGAACACAATTCATACCCGCCATAAATGAATAATCAATTAATAGTGTCAATTCAATCAGGAATGAGCATTTTTGCCCTAAAACGGCCTTGAGCTACCTTCAAATATATATTTTTAAATTCCGAAACAAATCAGAAGTCATATTCTTGGCAAAAGGAACCATTTGTAGGGGTGCCAAGTTGAATTTGAAAAAAAACACCCTAATATATACTGGGTGTTTTTTTTAACTTGGGACATCGAAATATCTCAAAAAATACGCATCCTATGAAAGAAATATCCGTAATAAAAACTTTTTATTTTCGAGAAGAAAAAGCGACCTTGAAAATGTACCCCCACCCCCAGAAGACAGGAGTGAGGGTAACTTTGTAATTTAAAATAGGAACTCCAATTTTTTTATCACAGATTCAGATTCTCTTTTATGAAATACGTAAGTTTCATTTGAAAAATTTTGTTCGATTCGCGACCGCCACCCCTGTCTCCTGGGGGGGGGGGGGGGGTGTACATTTTTTAAAAGTCGCTTTTCCCCCTCGAAAATGAAAAGTTTTCATTCCAGATTTTTTTTTCATAGGATGCGTATTTTTTGAGATATTTCGATGTCTCGAGTTTAAAAAAAACAGCCAGTATGTACTAAGAATTCAAGCAAATTACGTTGTAACGGTTTAACGCTGTAACGGAATTTTCTAACATTTATCTGAAACTGTATTTTAGTTTCTCAATTACCAGCTTGAAAAGTATATGTTCCTTCTGGAAAAATTGTATCACCAACGCGTATTCCATAAGCTAATCCTCTACGGTACACAGTTATAGGGGCCGGGCGATGCGCTCCTGCTGGCATTGGATGTACTGGTGCGCGACGTAGCACTGGAACACTCGATTCTATAATAAGAAAGACAAGAATTTTTGAAAACCGAATTTTCTCAACGAATGGGCTCGTGTGCTGCGATAGTTGAATTGTTGGAGGCACCTCTCGTGAATAGAGGAGGTGTTGCTTTAAATCCGGCTCAAAGTCAGATATTTCTGCACTTGTTTTTCGTATTTTTTAACGAAATTTGAAAGAATTAATTTGAAAAAAGAATACTTATAATGGAGTCGACACTGCAGAAAACTGAAGTGCGTCACTGTACGCCGGAATGACCAAAAACGGCAGATATTAAAAATAACACAGCCCTACAAAAAAAAATTAAATTTCATATCCCTGAACCAGACCCATACATCCCTACGTATTTTTTTATCGCTGAATCCAAATCCGAGGTCAAAAATTCATATACCCCCAAAATTTTTAGCTAGAGCCAAAAAACACCCCTAGAATGGGGTGAAAATGAGATTAAGCAACGAGCATAGTTGTTGCATCTTAATCAATCGAATTATACAAATTTTCAAGTGTATAGCGCATAAAATTGATTTAAAACTCCCCTCCACACCTACCCCACCTACCCCCTAACCCAGCTCACCCTTAAGACCCACCTCAACCAAACGACAATCAGGCTAACCCACCTACCCCTGGGAACAGCGAGTTTAGTCACCTATTTTTTTTAAATAATTACATTCGACACCACAAGCGTGCTAATCCACGTACTCCGTAGCTCACCTAACCCCTAAAAAACGAATCCTACCAAACCACAAGCAGGCTAACCCACCCACGCCTGGGAACAGCGAGTTTACTCGCCTATTCTTTTGAAATAATTACATTCGACACCACAAGTATGCTAACTCACGTCCTTTGAACTTAGGGGTAGTTTCTTTCAACTCTTTAGGGGTAGCTTATAAGTATTACTTTTGACCCAGGATACTTACCGCATCCAGCGCCGATTTTCATGAAACTTGGCACAGGGGTAGAGTTAAAAAAAAGAGGGGTAGAGTTTCGACTAAACTCGATGTTCCCATGGCAGGTGGGTTGGCCTGCCTGTGGTTTGGTAGGATTGGTTTCTAGGGGTAAGGAGAGTTAGGGGGCAGGCGGGTTAGTACACTTGTGGTGTCAAATGTAATTATTTCAAAAAAATAGGCGACTAAACTCGCTGTTTCCAGGGAAAGTTGGGTAAGCCTGCCTGTGGTTTGGCAGGATTAGTTTCTAGGGGTTAGGTGAGTTAGGGGGTACGTGGGTTAGCACGCTTGTGGTTTCAAATGTAATTATTTCAAAAAAATAGGCGACTAAACTCGCTGTTCCCAGGGGTAGGTGGGTTAGCCTGCCTGTGGTTTGATAGGATTCGTTTCTAGGAGTTAGGCGAGTTAGGGGGTACGTGGGTTAGTACGCTTGTGGTGTCGAATGTAATCATTGAAAAAAAAATAGGCGACTAAACTCCCTGTTCCCAGGGGTAGGTTGGTTAGCCTGGCTGTGGTTTGGTAGGATTCGTTTCTAGGGGTTAGGTGAGTTAGGGGCAGGTGGGTTAGTACGCTTGTGGTGTCAAATGTAATTATTTCAAAAAAATAGGCGACTA
This sequence comes from Andricus quercusramuli, assembly GCA_932178445.1. Classification (NCBI taxonomy): domain Eukaryota; kingdom Metazoa; phylum Arthropoda; class Insecta; order Hymenoptera; family Cynipidae; genus Andricus; species Andricus quercusramuli. Next base: position 344,240 of record CAKNXH010002393.1, on the reverse strand, counting down.
AACTCGCTGTTTCCAGGGAAAGGTGGGTGAGCCTGCCTGTGGTTTGGTAGAATTCGTTTCTAGGGGTTAGGCGAGTTAGGGGGTATGTGGGTTAGTACGCTTGTGGTGTCGAATGTAATTATTTTAAAAAAATAGGCGACTAAACTTGCTGTTCCCAGGGTAAGGTGGGTGAGCCTGCCTGTGGTTTGGTAGGATTCGTTTTTAGGGGTTAGGTGAGTTATGGGGTACGTGAGTTAGCACGCTTGTGATGTCGAATGTAATTATTTCAAATAAATAGGTGACTAAACTCGCTGTTACCAAGCGTAGGTGGGTTAGCCTGGTTGTCGTTTGGTATAGAGGTGGTTTTTAGGGGTTAGCAGGGTTAGGGGGTAGGTGGGGTAGGTGGGGAGTGTGTTTCAAATCTATTTTATGCGCTATACACTTGAAAATTTGTACAATTCGATTGATGAAGATGCAACAACTATGCTCGTTTCTAAATCTCATTTACACCCCACTCTAGGGGTATTTTTTGTCTCTAGCTAAACATTTTGGGGGTATATGAATTTTTTTGGCCTTGGATTCGAATTCAGCGATAAAAAATACATAGGGATGCATGGGTCTCGTTCAGGGATATGAAATTCAATTTCCTTTTTGTGGGGCTGTGTAATTGATGTTGAAAAAATAAAAAAATAAATACCATCTTTAGCATGAATTTGACATAAAGTTGCTAATTTGCATTTTTCGGGGAATTTTCCGGGCACAATATAAAGGAGTTGGGGGACTCAAAAATGAAAATTATTGAGTAGAAATTATTCCTTAATCATTCTCTAGTAGGTCAATAATTTCTAATTTACAAAATGTTAATAACAAGTACTTCGTTTTTTCATTTTTCCGAGAACCAAGCTTTTCCTATTCAAAACCCCATGTAATTGTTGACCGATTTGTAAAAAATTAGAGAATTTTTTCCCCTCAGAAGCGAACACATTGAGGTGGATCGATCACCAAAAATCGAAAGTCAAATTTGAGACAACCAATAAGAAACAATACACCTTAAATCTACATACACAAAAATTTCAGTTTGAGCTATAACTCAGAGTTATTAATCCGGCACTTTATTCGGTAAATATATAAGTATGCATAGAAAGATTAAACATGTACGAGTATAATAATATATCGACGTATCCGAATGAAAATGCCATATAAATAGCATTGAGAACATCAGTGCGCTCTAAAGTAGGGAACATTTCTATTTAGTTCACCTGAGTTGGCATCTTCCCTTATGAAAAAGAAGTATTGGAAAGTATTGGATCTAATACTTTTTTCCCGAATAAGTATTGGAAATCCAATACTTTTTCGCGAAAAAAGTACTGGATCCAATACTTACCAATACTTCTTTTTCATAAGGGTTTTTATTTGGACACGTCTAAATGTTTCAACTGTTTCAAATTGAAAAAAAAATAATTTTTTGAACATAATCGATATCTGGATGGAACATGTTCTAATATGTGACTGATTTGGTGTTTATCATATTATACTTACCGACAGAATTGAAGAATATTACAAATGTAAAGAGCAAAGTAATGATATAAAACGTCATTTCGCTAGACATCAAGAATTAGTTTTTGAACGATTTCTGTTGCGACAACTGAAAGGAGGTTGAATATGTTCGATTCGTATATATACTACCCATTATCTCATTTTTGACAAAAATCATTGTCTACATTGAGAGACGGTGAAATGGAGTTTAGATAATGAAGCATTGCGTAAAACTTATTCTTCTACCTTAGAATAAACAAACTTTATTTACTTTCCTTCAACGGAGATGAGAAGAGCTTTGTCAAAGTTGGCCTTAAATATGTATAGCTAATATTACGTCAGCACGCTCACCACATCATTTGGTTGCAGATTTACGATCACAATTTACTGCCTATGAATTTCAATAATTTTTACAGCATTACGCGATTGAGCATACGTTGGCGATGCAAATTGCATCAAAGTAAACATTAAGGCTGAAAAACAGTGATTGCACAGAAAAAAAGTATTTATGGTTTAGCTTTTTTGCCATCACCTAAATTATATCAAATAAAGTATAAGGGACATGCCACCTCCTCCTGCCATTTCGCTAAGTTCGCGGACAAAAATTCTCTCCGAGTTTGAGCCAAAGCGGTTAATATCAGGACTTGTCGCAATGGCCTGTGAACTAACATAAGATTGACATGGGAAAATGTTTGTTTTCAGAAAAATGAGAGTCACAGTTTTGTGTTTGAACTTAGCTTGCAGACAAGGCCGTAGCCAGGGGGGGGGGATGATGTGTGTTTGATTCTTCCCCCCTAGAAATTTTTGAAACATGTACATAATATACATATACTCGCCTGTGTGCCGCTGCATAACAGGGTGGTTCTTATTTATACTTGGTGGATTTTTTTTTCTTGAATTTCTTTGCTCCCCCCCCCCCCCAGTTTTGTTTGAACGCCCAAAAAAAGATCACCTCCAAATTTGAGCAAAATCGGTGCATATTTAGGGGTCGCGCAAAGACCATGAAGTTTCCCATTGATTTAACATGGGAAAAAAGTCAGCTTTTTGTAAATCTAATATTTAAACGAGATAATATGTCACAAATAATTCTATGTTTTAGTAAATTGTTCCGAATTGGTCAGAGAATAAGAATCAATCATAAATTTTGAGGTTGAATAATTTAAAGCCACTCTTATGGGTCCCCAAAGAAAACTCCATTAAGTGAAAAATGTGAATTTTACGTAATATTGCGGTTTATTGACGCTTTTTAAAAGTTTTTTTTGCATGAATAATCATTGATCAGTAATTTAAGAATACTCAGTCATTTGTTAACTAATATTCAATTCTTTAAAAAATTTAAATTTGTTTAAATATTTGCAGCTAACTTGCGAAATGAACTTTTTTTCTAGACATTATGAGTTATTTAATCAAAAATAACAATAAAATAATTTGTTCAAATAATTGTACAATTATTTGAATAATACGTATTTGTTCAAGCATATATTTTACCTAAAAAAAAGCAGAAGAAACATTTTCTCACTAAATTTTCGACAAATTTTCATATTTTCAAGTACTCGTTTGTTTATTATGAACACTCGTAGATGTTTAAACAAATTAAAAATTTTTTAACAATTTTTTTGTTTACATTTTTTTGTTCCTATTTTTCGAAAGATTGACATATTTTTATGTTTTACTTTGCTTTCTAAGAATACTCTTAAATGTTTAAGCAAATCAAAATTGTTTAAACAATTGAATATTATTTAACAAATGACTGAGTATTCTTAAATTACTGATCAATGATTATTTATGCGAAAAAAAACTTTTAAAAAGCGTCAGTAAACCGCAATATTACGTAAAATTCACATTTTTCACTTACAGAGTTTCCTTTGGGGACCCATAAGAGCGGCTTAAAATTATCCAACCTCAAAATTTATGATTGATTCTTATTCTCTGACAAATTTTGAACAATATACTAAAACACGGAATTATTTGTAACACATTATCGCGTTTAAATATTAGATATACAAAAAGCTGACTTTTTCCAATGTTAAATCAATGGGAACCTTCATGGTCTTTGCGCGAACCCTAAATATTAACCGATTTTGCTCCAATTTGGAGATTTTTTTTTTGTTGGCATTCAAACAAAACTGGGGGGTGAGAGCAGAGAAATTCAAAAAGTGAAAAATAAGGGCCACCCTAATGTACATAATATACATATACTCACCTGTGTGCCTGTGCCTGTGTGCTGCATAACCCCCTCCCAAAATTTTTTCTGCTGCATATCCCCCTCCAAAATTTTTTTTTGTTAATGTTGATCAATGTTTAAACACTTTCTTTCGTGTCCTTTGTGCATTTTTTGAAGGAGTGCAGACCGATCAACATCCATCGGCGGTTCGAGTTTTTATAGCAAAATTGAGTTGAAAACTGACAGTGGTTCATAATTCAACAAGTGTTGAAGTTTATTGTATGAAAAAAATAAAATGCGTAGTCCAAAAGGGACGTTTGATATAAAATCCCTGATAATAAAATTCCTGAATAATAAAATTCCCGAATTAGAAAATCCCCGAATAATGAAATTCCCGATTGAGAAATCCTCAATTAATAAAATTCCCTAGAGTTCATAATATTCGAATTTGCAAATCCCCTGATAATAAAATTGCGAGAAGAAAATTGCCGAATCATAAAATATCCAAACTAGAAAAATCCTGAATTTAAACAATCAAATATTTTTCTTTAAAAAAGTATTTTTTAGGTTTAAAATTTCTAAAATTATTGTGTGCATTTAAATCAACAGTAATTGGTGGAAATTTCATCTACAAATAAGTATTCTTCCATTATTGTTATTTTAAATTTAAAGAATAATTTTATAAACTTTGAACATTGCAAATATATTTTTTTTTTTCGTAGAAATATTTGATTATTATATTCTTGTTGAATAGGTAGTATTTATGAAAAAAATGTTTCAATTGTTTAGATTCAGGAATTTCATAATTTGGGAATTCTCCAGTTCGAATATTTTATAATTCAGTAATTTTCTGCCGGGAATTTTATTATTCGGGAATTTTCCAATGTAGTAATATTATAAACTGTTCGGGCACTTTATCATTCGGGAATTTTATAATTCTGGAATTTTATTATTCGGAAATTTTATAATGCGGGAATTTAATTAGTCGGGAATTTTAAGGTGTGTGGAATTTTATTTTTCGAGATTTTTCAGTCATCCCGTCCAAAAAAGAAAGTCGATTGTGGTAGAAAACGAACAGTGACTGAAAAATCTTCGAAACGCAACATTACGAAACTCTCTTGAAATCAGATATGCGAATCAGTTGATTGCCAAAAAAATGTATTGTTGATGAATTTTTTGAGAGAATTGGGGGGTGATACCTTATAAATTTTTTTATAATTATTATCATCACTGGCCGATCTGCGGCTTTGGTTTTTGGCGTTAAACCGCCTCCCCCTTTCCACTGCCAATTATTTGTACTTTCATATTTATAAAAAATACACCAAAATTGAAGTCTTATAAGATGATAAGTAGAATTTTTTTTACAGTTTACAACACTTTTTTAAGTGTTTCCGCGAATGTTAGAACACAATATATATATATATTTTTTTAATATCATAAATTTTTGTGAATTTTCACAAATTTCTAAGAACCATTATAGATATTTTGCTTATAAAAGAATTTTCGGCAAATTATTCTCAAGTTCTCAAGAATTTCTGTAAGGTTTCTCAAAGTTTTCGAACATTTCTAGAACAATCTTCACTCGGATGGATTCAAATAATTTTCTCGATTTTTCTGACAATTCCTGTCTGTACAAGAATATAAAGGAATTTCATTAATTGGAAAACATTTTGGAATATCTTATCCAATGTAGGTATGACTGAGAATTTTCGAAAATTTGCATGTTTTTAAAAAAAATAATGCAGAACATCTTCTTTGTACTGAAGAAATTTCTTGGAATGCAATAAATGGTTGACGATCGGATAACTTGAAAATAAATAATTGAAACATGTAAATAGAACAAATCTGGCGCAAAGGCTTCAATTATAGAATGTTATATTTTATTATATTACATATTGTATAATATAGAGTATTTGAGTGTGTGAAGTTTAGAGTACCGTCTTTATTACATGCCGTTGAGTTTTTTTCAATTAATATTATGATTATGAATTATCATCAAAAATGTCTGGCGATCCACAACAACTGGTACACCCTCAGAAATTGATGCCGTTTACCTACATGAAATAAGTAAATAATTCTTCATTTTTAATTATAAAGCAATACCTTGTAAATATGAATCGTTGGTGGATGAGACGAACTCTATTTACAATGTTCACAATACTACCTTCTAATTGTTCAAACTAAGATTAGAATGTTACACAATCGCGTTCTATGCTTTATAATTTAGATATTTGTCACGTCTTTCATTTATGTAACCTCATACTAATTATCATACACAGCGCTAGAGAAATTAATATATTTCAACTGAAAAATTAGTACTTTCCCACTATAGAGTCAGTGACTATTTTGACTAATTAAATTAGTAATTTCCTAATAACTGAAATAGTTGATTTTCACTCATTTATATTACGAAAGGTAGGAATGCTTATACTAGGGAAGTCGTTATTTGGATAAATCCTTATATGAAAATGAATGCTTGAAAAATATATTATGGGCCAGCGTAGTTTAAAGAGTTTAATGGAACCAGAATTTCCATAATTAGAAATGTTAAATCTTCAAATAGTTTCTATGGATTTTTGACCGCAAAATGTGATTTCATCTTACTGTGCTAACATCTCATCGGACAGTGAGGCAATGCAAGTTTCAGTGGACAAAAAAATTCTCAGCCTACACTATTAACACGCATTGTGTTTCAACTATTAATTACATTGAATTGATTATTTAGCAACTACTAGTATTTTTATTTAATGACTATCTACTGTTGGATCATAACCTACTGTTGGGTGGTCTCTCCTAATTAAATTTTGTGCTGAATGAATTTATCCCAAACCAAAAAAAAAAAACTGAGGAACCTAAGACTAAAACTAAAGAACGAATTTTCAACAAAATCGTTGAATTTTCAAAAAAATAAAGATAAATTATAACAAAAAAAAACTAGTCTTAGTTGGTCTAAGTCCTTTTGGGAAATTTTTTCTAGTTTCATGAAATACAAATTAGAGCTATAAGGTGGAAAATTTCAATGTTCATGTAGACGGTCTTGACTTGAATGTAGCCTCACAACTGACACTCGATAGTTGCTACTCATGAAAATTCATGACAGAATTATTAGAATTATTATTTATTTGATTCTTGAAAATCGGATGATAGGAATGCGCAATTTACTGATTGAACAAAAAGTTGAGAATCTATATAGAAGCTTTCCATATAATTTTACATTCAATTCAGGGATGGAATTAATGAACTGACATTTACTGTTCGTCAGCAAAATTAGAAAAAAAATTTATTTGTAAAGCAATGCACAAGCCCAAGCTATCGAAAAAATAGAAAGATCTATAGGATATAACTTTTTAGTTCTCGAATTCTCATCACAATGAGAAGGTATTAGTTTTATTTCGAATTGGACTATGTCGGTTTCCATAAAAGAAAAAACGATTTATCTAAAGAAAAATGAAATTTTCGTCATAAAAACCGATTTTCACGAAGGTTTCTCGGTATTCTGTATTCTGTCAAGTATTATTTTTTGTAATTTTTGGTTTCATTTGTGAAAAATGATATTCCAAATAAGAAATTCCATTTTCCAGAAAAAAATTTACGAGATAAGAAAAAATGTTACAAAAAGCAATTGTGCATCTGAAAAATATTTACAAATTTACTGTGGACCATTTCTTGATGAAACGTATAGTTTTTGTTTTAATTTTGAGAACGCTTTTTTGAAATTAAAAATGATATTTTCTGGCTAAACTATACGACTATCTCTCTAACTCTAAATTAGTAAAATTCCTCTAGTTACTACTGAGATTTAAACTAATTTAGCTAGAGACAAGTGAACCGCTAAAGATTAGTCTAAAATTACTTATTCGATAGTGGAGAACAAAGACTTTTTTTTCAAGTAAAAACATATTAATTTTTTGTGGCTGCATATATTGAGCAAAAAAGAGTTTATGGGAACGGAAAACGTAGCAAACAGAAAAGATTAAGTGCAGAACGCGGTTAGATAACATCTTTATTTTCATTGGAACGATAAAAAGTCCGTATTGTGAAGCTTGTAAATGGACTATGTCTAGAGCTCTGCCAGCGTTAAATGTATTTGCAAGTAATTACTTGATAATTATAAAATAAGTATGATTTACACATCAATCTAGAGAAAAGGCACTAATGCCCGCGGTTGCATCAGTTATCAAGGATCGTCAGATACTCTGCGGATGATAAATTGTAAATTAAACAGGAATTGCAAAAAATCAATGTCATAATAATAAAGGTAGTTTGTGGCTCAGAGTATCTAAAATATTGATATGAGACCGGTAGAGAAAGAAGTAACTAACATTAATTCAAATAATTTTGATATACAAATCTGTACAACACTTCAACATCAAGAATAAATCAAAAGTAGGCACTTTTTTCATTTTATAGCAATGAAATTACTGCTTTCATTACGCTTCATTATCTCAAACCGAATCTACCCCCTATAAATGTAGACAATAAATTTGGTCAAAAATCAGATAATGACTAGTATATATACAAGTGAAACATATTCAATAATCAATATCCTGTTAGTTACAGCTTCAAAAATTCTTTGAAAATTAGTTCTCTGTGTCTAGCAAAATGAGGATTCTTATATGTACTCTGCTCTTCACTTTCATGATATTTCTCAATTCTGTTCGTAAGTAGAATGTGAAATATTACCAAATCATTTATGTAATCGACTATACAAAAAAAATGCACTTTGAAGTGTCATAGCCTAAAATGACATTTTCGCCAACATATGCTACAAAAACTTCACATCTATGTCCTTCCGTCTTTTGTATCTAAAACTGTTTCCTCATCATATAACCAATCTTTAAAACTGAGAATTTTGACACGCAACAAACCCAAAGTTTTGTCAAAATATTTTGGGTCTAAAATTCTTTGCAGGCCATTTTTCTGTGTAGATATAAACACCACTGAAAAATTATGTTAAAAAAAAACTCGTCCTTCGTAGTATATCTTTAAACACAAAGCATCCGACTGGAGCCCTGACAGCGCCCGGAGAAAATGTTTTTTTCAACATAATGTCACGTTTTAACAATAACTAATGTTGCAATCACATTGATATTTTTTTTCAGGCCAATACCTTTGGGTGCGTTGAAAAATTCGTTTATTATTTTTGCAGAACCAAGTAATGGACTACGACGTCGTAATGAGCTGCCTTCATTTGAACACCGTAATGGATTACCTTATGGATTTCGCGTTGGTGATACCATATATCCTTACGGAACCTTCATTTTTGAGGGTAATTTAAAAACTAAAATATAATCTCAGCAAAAATTGGAGAATACTACCAAAATTTAAATTTTTCCCTAATTATGGATTGTTTCGTGGTTTGATCCAGTAGGGAAAAATTCCGCTCAATCTGAGGCATTTGAGGAAAGTTTACCATTATTTTGTGAAAATTTAAAACTGTTTTGCATGCTTATTGAATAAACCGTTCTAAAGTCTCCTGTTACCTTTGAAAAAATATCTAAAGTTGGTGAACGATTGCTTGCTAGAGGGAATTTGGAGGGGGAAATGATGAGAGAAGACGTTGACTGGTTTGAAATGAAATACTCAAGAAAGAAAAAAAAGTTATTGAGATTCACAATGCAGTGAATCTCAATAGAATTCTTTTTACTCAACTGCATTCAAAATTTTTCTCAAATGTCTCTATTTCCCATATTCACAAAAATGTTGGTAAATTTTTCTTCAGTCAATTTTCTCTGTGCAGTAACCATATATCTTTACATGAAAAGGTCGACAACCGGAATTTCTGGCACCTCCAGTCCAACTTCATGATAAGGACATAATCAGCCGTGATGGAATTTGTATTGGAATATCTCATAGTGGAATGATTTATAAAATCACATCTGGTATATTAGGTAATACAAAAACTAAACACAATTTTACAATCAAATGAAATTCAGTTAGATGTTTATCCAATTGGGGAATGAATTACATATTTAATATGCAATTCTTTCCCTAATTATGTAAACATCTAACAAGTGAAATGTTAAAATATTACCATTTCCTGAATCAATCGCTCAATTAATAATTCAATATATTTTTTCACAAACTCAGATTCGAAGGGTGGTAATCCAGTGATTGTCGAACCTCTCAGTGGCGATCTACTGATACGCAATAGACGTCGTTTTGCAATTTATGAGAATGGGTTCCGTTTGTATAGCCCTGAGTATCATCAGATTGAGTTTTAAAGAGAGTGAGAGGTGCCGCAAGAGCACAATGTATTTTTCCGCACACGATTATTCTTTCATTCGATTATTCATTTTTTTGGTACAATAAATATTTTATTATTTTTTAAACAATAAAAATGTACATATATACAAAGATACAAGTCCGTATTTCAGTATACTTTGAGTATACTGTGTAAATATGATTTCCCTTTCCATATATGCAAACTTAAGAAACAATCTTACAAATTACATAAAGTTATTCGTTTTAAATTCCTACCACTTTTTGTCATCTGTCAAACCTTTCTGCACTCTAATTTTACTCCCACATGCGATTCGGATTAATTATTTCCTGAGCGCTCACACATAATTTGCAACTTGTTCACCTTCTTCCCTGTGACTATTTTTCCTTTTACCAGTACCTGTAGTTTTACAATTTATCAAGCATATTTTATTGAACAAATTATTATAAATTCATAAAGCTTTTTTTAATGAGAGTTTGAAGAAAAAATTTTCGGTCGTTTTTTTAAAGGTCACGACATGAACCATTTCGAATTTTTGTGTTTATAAGTTTTATGTTGACACCCTTCAGACGATATACGTTCATATGATAGTTCAGTGCGGGTAGGCATCAACTAAATTACATTGGTAATTTTTTCTTTCACCAGATGAGCCTGCTTCTAAACCATATAATATCACGATACACGTTATATCAGATATTTTTTGTATTTTCAGTATAATTTTTTGAAATTTTTTTTTTTATTTGAAATCATTAGAAAAACAATATCATAAAATCATACTTCATAATATAGCAATCTGAACGTTATATAAACATGAATTCTCGTCTTTAACCTTCAAAACACGTGCCGTACAAGATTTCGTTTAACATTTAGAAATCATAAATCTCCTTATATTTCCTAAGAAAAGTAACTAAGTTGAAGGCTCCGGATTTCGCAATGAAGAATCAAGACGGAGAGTTTTCAAGAAATTATTTCATTAATTCAGAGCTGGAAAAATAATGAAAAATGCAGTTTCACCAAGTTTTAGTCCATGCCTTTTTGAAAATAGTCCTTTATATGATTCAAACAAGCTCTGCTATATATTAAGAGTGTTTTTTGTTTTTATTTCAATTTAAAATCTGATTTTTATGAGAGTTTTTTGGGTCTGACTTGGAAAAAATGATTCTGATTTTGTGTATTCAACAGTATTGATGAAAGCTTGCTATTTAATTCATTGAGTCGAAATATTTACTTTTTTGCTACTGAAACACTACAAATTGCTTCTAGTGAAAATATATGATTTTATTCAGGGCTGTATATATTACTTCAAAATTAATTATAGAACATTGAGGCGTGAAGAATATAACACTCTAAGGAAAGAATGAGATTGTATAAAGTTTTTCACGCATTTGAAATAATAAGATAAAACATCAATGTGAAAGTTATAGATATTTTATATAGATAGATAAACGTTTGTTTTTGAGCCTGCTGGCCTTAAAAAATTGACTTACTTACACTTCCATTTTTACAGAATTTTCTCAAAACTGACCCTTAAAAACTAATATCCAGCCATTCCTTATCTCTAAGCCGCACGCTCTTATCGCCTTTCCTTCCTCGCTTCGCCTCGCCTCGCTCGCATGTCCCTACTGTTTCGCATTGCCTCGCCTGCGAACCTCTGTTTTCACTCTAATACCTAATACTTATCTACAATTTACAATATTCACATCGTACTTCCTCCTTCCTTCTCTTCATCACCATCTTACCCAACACTCTCTTCACCCATGCTACTGCCCTTTTTTCCCCCTTTTCATGCAACAATTCCTCCATGCTTATTTCACTTCTTTCCAACTCCATGCACTCCTCCAACCAGTGCTCCACTTTTGCATCCCCCTTTTCACACAGTTCACACATCCTCTTCTCCCGAGAGAGTTAGAACCTATTGAAACTCTCCATGCACCCACACCTCATCATCGCTATAAGCTCCTGACTTCCTTTCTCTCCTTTCTCACATAAATATTGCGCTCTTGCCCTTAGCATAATCCACACATAGTTCCCGTTAAATCTTGACTCTCTTATTCTCTCTTCCCCTTCTGTCTTCTCTCTCTCTCCATGCCATTTTGCTTAACCAAGTCATAAACCTTACTTCCTTCCTCGTGCATCCTTCTCACTTCATCCATCTGCAGTCCATTCATTCTAAAATCTCTCTCAGCCTCAATCTTCCGAGCCCCTCTCCTGTTCTCCTTCTCCCACCAACACTCCCTAACCAGCCTACTTCCCCCCTCTTCCAAAAATTTCTCCTCATATTTACATGCCCTGCTCCCTGCTAGAATCCCTACACTCGTTCTCCCCGTCTCCCTCCTGACAATATACTTAGGCGCGTTCCTTGCCAACCCCAGGGTCCACTTTATATACCTCTCCTGCGTTCTATTTACCTCTTCACTTTCCTTCCACCCCCACACCTCTACTTCATACAATAGCACACTCATCACTAGCGAATCAAACAATGTCATTCTCAATCCAAAATCATCTGCGAATAGCTTCTTTCCCAAACACCACACCTCTCTCATCACCACATTTGCCCTCCTCACTCTCTCTTTTATGTGACCATTCACTCCCCCATTCCTCTGAAACACGAAGCCCAAGTACACAAACGCTTTCACCTCCTGCACCTCCTTCCCTTCTACTTCCACGCTCCTCCCTTATCCCTTCCCCGTCCTTTTCTGAACACCATTACCTTAGACTTTTCCACATTCAGCTCTAACCGCTTCTTATCCAGGTACCTTCTCAACCTCTTCATCATCTCCTTTAAGGCCTCCTCGCTATTTGCCAACAACACTATGGGATCTGCATACGCTAGTGACCAAATTCTACCCCCTCCTATCCTGACTCCTCCTACCACCCCGGCCTCAAGCTTGCTTTCCATATCCGCAATAATCCCTCCGAAATCCCCTCCCCTCCTCTTACCTTGTCTTTGGTCTCTTCATATATCTCCCTTACCCTCTCAATTAGGCCTCTCTCTACTCCCCTATCCTTCATCGCCTCCAACAACCTTCCCCTATCCACCGAAGGAAGCGCGCCTTTGAGATCCACAAAAAACGCGTACACTCTCGTCCCCTTCTTCGCTAATTCTCTATCCGCCACGTGCTGCAGAACGTAGATGTTTTCGATTGTACTCATCCCCGCCCTAAATCCCGCCTGCGTCTCCGGCAATATTCCTTTCCCCTCGACATTCTTCCGCAGTCTCTCTGCCAGCACCAACGCGTATACTTTATACGCCGTATTCATTAGCGTAATCCCTCTATAATTTTCCTGTCTATCTCTATCTCCTTTCTTATGCAGTGGCACTATTAACACTTGTCTCCACCCTCCTGGGAATCCCTCGCCCTTCTATACTTTCTTCACTACCTCCTTCAGCCTCTCCCCAACCTCTTGTATACTTAACAGCAATGCTTCGTTCCGTACCCCATACAACCCTGCTGCTTTTGACTTTTTCAGCTTCCTTATCTACTTCTCTATCTCCTCTTCATTCAACTCCTCCATCTCTACCTCCCCCGTTCTGCTACTTCTCCCATCCGTCTGTCTTGAATCTGAGCCCTGGAATGATTCTTTAAAAAATTCCCTCCACTCCTCACTCCCTATCTTCTCGCTGACCCCCACCCTACGCTTCCTTAACCTATTTATTATCTTCCACACGTCCCCCTCTGTCTTAACATTTGCTAATTCCTCTTCCAGATTTTTCTCCTTTTCCTGTTCTTTCTTCTTACACATCAATCTAAACCCCTTCCTCATTTCTACGTACTCCTCCCTTCTCGCTTCACCCTTTTTCCACTTCTTGTACTCCTTCTTTACCTTCCTTTTCATCTTTTTATATTCCGTATCCCACCACGGCTTCACCATTCCTTTCTTCTTCTTTCTAAATACTTTCTTTTGCACACACCCTTTCACCTCCTCTTTCAGATCCTCCCAAATCTCTTCCACCGACTCCCTCCAAAGCGTACCTTTCCTAGCTGATCCTGATACTTGTCTATTGCTTCCCTCGTCCAGGTCACTCTCTCCCCTATCGAGACTTCTTCCCCACCTTGTCTTCCGCCACCCTCACCTCTTATCCACAGACTTAATGGCTGATGGTCTGATTCCACCCTCCCCTCTACTGCGAATTTTTCCGTCTCCTCCCATCCTTGCATATTCATAACCACATAGTCTATCACCTATACCCCCACCTTACTTACATATGTGTATTCTCCCTCTTCGTCCCAGTTGCCATACCATTCGCTACCGCCCAGCCTCTATCCTCTATCCAGTCTCTTAGAATCTCACCCTCCTTATTTATTATCTTATCCTTCGATTTCCTTTCGAAGCTCTCCCCTTCCCTGTAAAATATAAGACCAAAAACTGTGATGCCTGTTATTTTTCAATTATTAATATATATATATATATATATATATATATATA
>CAKNXH010002393.1:305827-329510 GCA_932178445.1 Andricus quercusramuli | reverse complement strand
AGAGAGAGAGAGAGAGAGAGAGTAAATGGCTCGAATTTGATATAGGGCTTGAATTTGAGCCACCTGGATTTCTGGAAAACTAAAACATGTACTAGGTTGCTAACAGTGGGAACTGAACGCACTTAAGTGTAGTGGAAAATAGTGACAGTTTCACTGTTTCATTCGCTTCACAAAAAGAGTGAGATAGAAAAATAAAAAATCGGATATCCAGAGTTCATTCCAGGGAAGTCTTAAATGTCTACACTGTCAAAAATAATATTACATTTAATATACCCATGTGTATTAAAATTAATATATCAATCATATGAAATCGCCATTAAGAGAGTGTATATTAAAAACAAACATCTTCTTCAATGGATTTGGTTTTTAAATGCTCATGTTTTTGGTTTTATGTCAATATTGAGTCCTTTATCCATATTGGTCTGTACTCGTACGTCAGTTTTAGGCCCCATGTATATTTTGGGCCCTATAACAATGTTGGACCTTATTTCAATTTTGGACCCCATGGAATTTTGGGAGCTATGTCAGTTTTGGGTCCTATCTCAATTTTCGGCCCTATATCTATATTGAGTGGAACCAAGGCCGAATGGATGGATGAACGGTTTCTGCTCGGGGCTACGAAACAATAAAAAGGATGAATTTTGAGCTACATTTCCAGGCAAGAAAATCAAATCTCAACAATAACAAAGAAACAAATTTTCAGCCTAGTAGTTAAATTTTCAACCGAGGAGATGCATTTTTAACTGAAGAGATGAATCTTGAATAAAAAAAAGTCTGCAAGAAAAGCCAAGAAGATTAATTTTTTACTTAAAAAGACGGATTATCAACAAAATTCATGAATTTTCAACCAATGTCTTGAAGTTCCAACTAAAGAAGATTAAATTATAACCAGATTGTGAGGTTTCCAGTTAAAAAACTAATTTTCAACCAAAAATGAATCGATCTTTCAACAAAATAGTTAAATTGTCAGCCAAAGAGGCGAATCTTCAACCAAGAAACGAATTTTCGAAAACGTACACTGGAACATGAATTTGTGAACAGTTTTCGTTGTGATCTTCGACACAAAGTCAGGCACTCCGAACGCGAACATCAGGCCACAATAAAGATTTCTATTGGATACAGATACATGACGCAACCTGATGCGACCAACGTGCTGAGTGCGGGCCTCCTGTTGTTTGTCACGCTTCACTGAGCAGCACCTACCCTCTCGTCCACGCGGCTTCTCTCATCCGAAACGGCTAAGCGGCATCAATTCTCGGAATGCGCAAATCAAGTTTACGAAAATCCAGGTACAAGTGTATTTCGACTTTACAAAAGTACCTAGATTAATTTTTGACAAAAAATATGACTTTTTGCTAGAATAGTCGCATTTTCTACAAATAAATCAATTTTCAACCAAATAGTTGAATGTTTACCAAACGAGAAGAATTCTGAACAAAAAATATATAGGTAAACTGGTAATTTATCGGCTAGCAAACCTTTTTATGGTCATTGATGATTAGAGTAGGTTGGGAAAACAAAATTTTGGAAATCAGAAATGAAACTATGTGCAAGAGTAGGGCATTAAAACCCTGAAAAAGTATAATTAATTTGGCTTCAATCGATAAACGCCTGGGGTTTGCGCCTTAGCAAAATATGGTTGAAAAATTATCATTTTTGTCATTTTGATATTTTTGTGGCTGTATTTTTTTTCATTTCTGGATGCCTAAATAAATCCTTGATTATTCACAGATTTTTATTTGCAGTCCCATGAAAAATCATTAAAATGTTTGGCAGATCCCTGTTTTCCAAAAATAATTTTAGAACTCACAGAAATGTAAAGAGAATTTTCGCAGGTATCTAGAACGTTTCTACTGGTAAAAATAGGCTTCAAAAATTACTATAATAATGATGTTCAATGGATAATAATAAAAGAGTCACAAATCGTTGATCAAATCATTGATAAAAAATAATAGTATTCGTTTAAAGCCGAGTAAATACTTATGTTTACAAATAAATAATAATAGAGTCTTGATTTTTCAACCTGAAGATATTGAAAGCAAAAGCCTAAGCTTTCGTTTCAGTTTCCTAACGACCACATTTGTTCTTATAAAGTATCATGCGATAAAACTGGTTTAAGCCCGAGTAAGCCCGATCGGTTCTTAGATTGGGACAGTTGAGAAATAATACCCGTAGGGGAAACCACCCTAAAGTAAATATTGAACCTACAGTAGATCATCATTAATTAAAAACAGAAATATACCTACAATAATTAATTCTCATTTTTAATTTATTAACACATATAGTGTCCTATTTATTAGGTTTAAATAATTATCTTACATACATTAGTATTTTAAATTAATGATTATCTACTGTGGGTTAATTCTCCATTGAAGGGTGTCTTCCCTATACAACTTAATTCCTAAAAGTAGTGTAAAATTAGACACATATCGTGTCAAGTGATATTCAAAGTGATTGGATAGATTTTTCTACTAAAAAATTTGATTTCTGTACATGAAATCACTATAATTTTCACTGTTCAAAATCGAAGAATTTTGAATATGGTGAACCTCTCAAGTTCAATTTATTCTAGAAATATTGAAAAATCTGTGTTTTCTAATTAGTAGTAGTGCTTTATTTCTTTGAGATTCATCTGATTCATACAAATAGGTAACAGTTCAATTTTAAAACTGTTATTCTAATAAATAAAAACAAAAACTAGAATTAAAGGGTAATGGTAAACATTACCCCAGAGGAGATAAACCGTACTTACAACGAAAGCAAATGAAAAAACCTTGAAGTATATAATTAATTAAAATGTTCATTGGCGAAACTTACTTACAAACATGATTCGACAATATTGTTAACTGAAATAAAAATTAAACATTTCAAAAGGAAATTCATTTTCATTATGATCAATAATTACAGTGTCCATCAGAAATCACGATAACTGGGACATCGGTGCTTTTTGACTTTCAATTGTTTATAAATAGAAAGTAATATCAAATATAATGTGAAAACAATTTTCATAATATTCTAGGGTGCCTAATGCTTCAATCAGTACCAATCATTTTTTCAATAATCCTTCCAGAACAATTTTCTAATTATTTGAAGTCAATGAAATCTCTAATGGTCACAATTACTGGGACGTTTACCTTACTACATGCAGTGTATTTGTTCTTGCCTTCGAGATTTATCGATCGACCTATTGTTGAATCTTTTATTACCCGCACTATTCCCAATTTATGAAGTTTAAAAAAAATTGTTCATTCTTTTTATATGAGCGAATTTTTTCGGATAATTAAAATACAACAATACTATATCTAGTGATTTTTTTTGCACTTTCGAGGTGCATCGATCAACCTATTTTTGAACCTTTTATGACCCACCAGTACCCAGTTATGAAGTTTAAAAAAAAATTTGGATTCTATTTATATGAGAAAAACTTTGTGCATATTACGAATACCACATTATTTTATCTGACATGTTTGTTCGCGTCTTCGAGAAGAATCGATTGCCCACTTGAAGAACCTTTCATGATCTACTATGACCCACTAATATCGTTTCTGAATTTGTTAACAAGATTATTAACCTTTTTCATAAGAGGATTTTTTCGACTAGGAATATATGTACTAGGAATATGCTATATATGATGTAACTGTTCACGTCTCCAAGACGCGTGAATTGATATATTAACGAACTTTCGATGACCAATCTTAATTGATCTATAGCGACTCAGAAAGTTAACAAAAGTTCAATTGTTTTTTTGGAAAAAACTTTTGTTTTAATTTGGAATAAAACACACACCCTAAGTTGAAAAGCTTTGTATTGCAACAGAACACATTGATTGATATTTTAATGGGCTCTCTGATTTTTTCAAAACAAGATTTTCGGTAAGACAGAAACGTAACCATGAAAAATATTGAAAGTATTAATTTTTTTTGTTGTGTTAGAAAAATCTTCTTTTATGAAGCAGAAAATTTATTTGATATCTATAATAAGCCAAATGCTCATAAAATGAGCACAAATGAATACACCTACATTAAACACATTCATAGTACTTCGCAGTGATATTTTTAAACTTTGCATCATGCTTTTCAAAATTAAATTATTTTAATCTCATGTAAAGAATTATAACTTGTTAATCAATGATAAAGCAATTCCATAAAAAGGGGAACGACTTCATGTTAACTTTATGAGATGTCAAACTGACGCATGATAATAAACTGTCACATTGACATGTGGACAGAATGAATGAATCGTTGATTACTATTTGTAATATTTCATTATTGTATAATTTACTTTCGAATAATTATCAATCAGACACGAGGGGTACATAACTTTAAAATTAGGTGTACACCGATTGCATGATTGCACTGTAAAATTGCAATGCGATTGAAGTGATTGCAAGGTGACAACAGGGTGATTGCAATGAACTGTGTACACCGATTGCAGGAGTTGTGTACCCCTCGATCAGACATGATACTTGCAAATAACTGATCAAATGTATGTTACAAAGTAATCTGTATTATAATCAGTGTTGGTAACGACCAATCACCAGAGGACATTTTTTACTATGCAGTATACACGAAACTGAACTCAACTGTATCGATCTGAGGTTAACCCCTCAAATTCAGATAGTTATATCCAAATTTCAGACCAAGTGAAGTTTTTACTTATTTTTGAAAATATTTCTAAATTTTGTGTGAAAAATATCCTCTTTCGCTTCGCTGTGAATAATAAAATTTGAATTGCAACTCGTTGTCGTTATTGCAAAGATTTCGTTATTGTCTTCTTTGAGGATCCGAAAAAACGAAATTATCTAATTCTCAAAAGTGTAATGCGGCCAGTAATTTTATGCGTAAAAAGAGAAAAAAGTATGGTAATTTAAAAACAAGAGGTGAATGTTTATCTTTTGTAGTTTAGCAGAGACCTCCATACATTTGTTAAACAATATATAATTTCAAGTAAAGTAGTACTTAAATTTTCAAACTTTCTATAAAGAAAAAAGTACTTATATCGCGTAATTTTTTTTCGCAAATTTTTCATCGTCAACTACTTTATCGATTATCTTGGTCCGGAATAAGGTTGATACGGTCATGGTGTGGAAACTACCTGCGCCGAAAGGATCAGTTCAGCATCCTGCGGAATTTCTCTGAAACAATTCAGGGCATTCGCGAAATTTCAGTGACGCGATAAAGACCGTTTAAGTGCACTAAATGTTAAATCGTTGATACGTAAAGATGAAATTAATATTTTTTCTATCAATTGTTACTACCATTTTTACGTTAGGTAAGTTCACTAACAATTAAGTATTTCCCTCTATTCAATAATGATAATTAAGAGACATATATTTTCTTATTTTCATAAACAACCCTTCAAAAAAAAACTATGTAGACTTGGGAAATGGGGAAAGATTATTTTACAAACTGTATAAGAGTGTAATCTTATTTGCAATCATTAAAATATGAAAGTCTTTATGTATTCACCCTTCATTTTTTCTGATATTATTTATTTGTACACTATTTTTTTTTCCATAAACACAAAATATATGAATTTTAAGATAATAATGTATGGTAATTTTTTTCCAGGAAAAACCAAAAAATGTTATAGTTGCATTGTTGACTCAGAGGATCACAACAAAACCTCATTGAGTGACTCTGTAGCCTCGATAGCCTTAGTTGTGGGTGATACAATACCAACTGAATATTGTAACATTTCTGAAGATTTAAGCAACTATATAACTTGCTCTACTCCACGTTTCTGTGTTAGAGGTGTTGTTGAAAGTAAGTCAATTCTTCAAGAAAAAATTATTTGTAATACCTAAGTTGAACATTAATTGTCATTCGTTTCAAAACTGTACACTGGGAAATATGTTTAGTGATTGAAGCAAAGTATATTCAGAAAAAATTATTTGTTTTCATCGAACAAACCTTTTTTTTTGGTGCGATTTCCCTTTTTTCTAAAAAAAATAGCTTTTTTTACTATACAATATAGAAAATATCATTTATCTTAACATTTTATTTTGTTATTATTCAGATTCGTACGGAGAAACGCTTTTACTCTTTTGTCAAGGAAAAGCACAATTACCTTACCTAGAACTCGATGACCCCAAGGTAGTTGTACACAGTCATTTTAAAATGACCCTCTACTCATGCGATACAGATTTGTGCAACGGTGTTTCTGCAATTTTTCTACATTCTGCGAACACATATTCTTTATTACTAATGATATTATTTTTTATACGATCATTTTGAAATCACCAATTAAGCCAAGACATGAGAAATTCAAGAAATAGACGAAAAATTCTATGAAAATGTTATATATATTAATTATAAAAGCTACTATATAAATAATTATACAGTTAAAAAAAATATAGTAAAATAATTGAAGCAAATTATGCAGCAAGAGTAAGTCCAGTATAAACCAATGGTGCCAGCAGTCATTTTCATAAGAAAAACAGGCTGACTTACAAAAATGTAATTTATTTATATGCTTCCTGTTGCTTCTTATATATATAAAATTGACTTCTATATAAATTATTGCACATATCTAATAATAAATATAAATTTCAAATTATTCTATAATGCAACGAAAGTTTTCACGTTCCTGAATATTGTGCTCTTCAGAAATATTGTGCTTTTAAAATTCCAGATTTATAAGAATTAAAATGTTAAGCACCGCAATTTTATATACTTATTGTACAAACGAAATATTGCAAGCCAAACTGCCTCTTGTTACTAACAGCAAATAGTATTATAAAAATAAGTAAAAAATGTAATATTTACAATATAATTAGAGAGCAATATATATATGATATTTATTTTACTATAGTTACAAATTCCATGTTGTTAAGTTGTCAGTTGAATTTTCATTTTTACATGAATCGCTCGTTACTTGCACTTAATATGTACATATTTATAAAATATGAAAATATTTATAACACTCAAATACAAATATATAACATAATAGACATATAATATAAAAATATAGAACATATCGAAGCATAATGATTACTTTTTTTATAGCACAGACCATCTTATTAAGTCACCTATTTTATGAGAGATAGCATGAGGGTGTGAAGATTAGATGCGATTTATATACAGAGGGTTGATGCCCTACTTCTACCCTTTATTAAAGAAATCCTATGGGGAAAATTTCACACATATTATCGAAATCGATAATACTAGTGATAGGAATAAAAATGACATATTGACTTTTCTGTTTGCAAAGCAATTTCTTTTATATTAATAGACAATACCAAATCTTGATCCTTATTTAAAAATACAAGGTGAAAAAAATTGTTTTTTATTTGTATTAATTTCTTTTTAAATATTTCAAGAAATATCAATTAGTAACGTTATTTATCGTAACATCCTTTCCCCTTTTCGGACACAAATCATGCGCAGCCCTCTTATGTACGCAATGCATATTTTATGTAAACGCAGTCGACAAAAAATTCAGTTCTCAACGAAATTCAATGAGGGCAAGTCTTGTAAGCAAAATCAACTTTGTCCAGAAGTATAGAATATTCTCAATTTATCATGAAAATTATTTTCATTGTTTGCCTGACTGCAGCTCTCATCAATACAGGTAAATAATTATGAAAATTTGTAATTTTATTTTTGTCCAAAACTATATAATATATACTATATACTATAATATAATATATGTGATAAAAAAAAGTTTTGAAGAAAAAGAATCTTTTATCATATTCATAGAGTAGTTAGTATTTGTCGCTTTGCAAAAATTGATTATAAAATGATAAAATCTGAAATCATGTTTAAAAACAAAAATTATATTCTTCGCAATTTTATGAACCCAATCTTTGAACATTTATTTCTAATCGTCAAAATCAACATTTTGCAACTACTTTTTTGATATAAAGGGTCGTTTAAAAACTACTTCACACAACCAGGGGGGTGGGGGTAACACAGTATGAGACATCACACATGGAAAATATAAACGTGAATAACAATTTCTTTAATTTTCGAAAAAAATAAAATAATTAATTTTATTTTATAAGTGAAGCATCTAAATACAGGCTTCATACTTTTTCTTCTATTGCCTTCGTTACTCATTTTTGAAAGAATTTCTCTTTTCTCTCCTGTTTTCAAGAAACTTCGCCTTTTTCTCGCGAACATTCAAGTATTTTGTTGGAAATTCGTTTTTTTTTTAATTACTTTTTTTTAATTTTAAATTTAACTAGTTCATTTTTTGTTAAAAATTGCTCGGTTTAATTGGAAAACTCAAGTATTTGTCATTGAATGGTTACTATTTTTAATTGAAAAGTCTACTATTATATTTTTTATCAGGAATTCATCCTTTTTGGTTAAAAATTATATTTTTGGTTGAAAATGTATGTATGTTGTTGTGAAAGTATCTTTTTTGGTAGCAAATTAATCTTCCTGATTGCAAGTTTAGCTGCTTGGTTGAAAGTTGAACTATTATTATTATTATTATTATTATTATTATTATTATTATACCATTAATCCAGTTCTCTTCCGGGGTAGGCGTTACTTGCTCGGTTGGAAGAACATCTATGTTATTTGTTGTTAATTAACCTTTTTCGGTGAAAAATTAATCCTCTTTATCGAAAATTCTACTACCTGGCTGAAAGTTGAACTACTTTGTTAAAAATTTATTTTGTTACTTGAAGATCTCTTCGTTTAAAAATTGAACTGTTTTGTTAAAAATTTATCTTTTGGGTTGAAATTTCTCCTATTTTCGTGGAAAATTGAACGATCTGGTTTAAACATAACTTTTTGGTGAAAGTTCATATTTTCGGGTTGAGAAATCAACTGTTTTCTACAGAATTCTTCTTTTTGACTTTAAATCTCAACATATTGGTTGAATTTCTTTTTTATTCATTCTAATTTATTTATTTTATTGTAATAAATTATCAATTTTAATTAATTTTTTCAAAACAAATTATTAATTATTTTAAATAATTTAATTTAATTTTTTTTTTAATTAAAATGAAAACCTCTTGTGGTATACATATCAAATATTATATTTGTAGTTAAGAATTTTACCTTTTTGGCTGAATTTGACTGATTTTGATATGAAATTACAATCTTTTTCTGGCTCGAATATCAACTATTATATTTTTCTCTGAGAATTAATCTTTTCTATTCGGCTCAACTACTACGATTTGATTGAAATTTGGAACTCTTTCTTAAAATTCATTTTTATATTGAAGATTCATTATTTTAGTTAAAATATTAACTATTCCGCTACAAATTTGAATATTTTGTTTCAAATTCAAATGTTTTGTTGAATCTTCTCATTTTTGGATAGAAAATCCGTTCATTTGATTGAAAATTCAACTATACTCTAAAAATTCGTCTTTTTGGATTAAAAAATCAACTATTTGGTTTGAAATGCAACTGTTTTTGGTTTAATTTTAATTCTTTTTTTTTTAATTCTACAATTTGGTTGAAAGATCATCTTTGTAGGTTGCATGTTCATCTGTTTGGTAAAAATTCAAATATTTTCTTGAAAATTGAACTATTTGTTGAGAATCATTTTTTTGTTAAAAAATTACACTGCTTTGTTGAAAATTTATCTTTTTGTTAGTAAAGTTCTTCGTGAAATATTTGTCATTGATAGTTGAGAATTCAACTTTCTTAGTTCAAATTCCAACTGTCTTTTAATAAATTTGTCTTTTGGCTTAAAAACTCAACTATTTGATAAAAAATGCAACTACATATTCGTGTTTCAAAGTAATTCTTTTTTCTTTGAAAATTCGACCATTTTGTTGAAAATTAATCTTTGAAGGTTGGAAATCCATCCGTTTGGTTGAAATTTCGTCTCTTCTGTTTTGGATTAGAATTCATATATTTGTAGAAAAACTCTTCGTTGGAAAGTTACATTTCTCAGTTAAAAATTCAACTTTCTTTTAAAAAATTCGTCTTTTGGGCTTGAATATTCGACTATTTGGTTGAAAATGCAACTGCTTGTGGTAAAAGTTATCTATTTTTTGAAAATTTGACCATTTCATTGAAAATTCGTCTTTATTAAGGGTTGAAAATTCAACTTCTTGGTTAAAAATTCGTTTATTTTGCTTGAAAGTTCAACTATTTGGTTGTAAATGAAACTCTTTGATATAAAATTCATCTTATTTTGTTTCTTAAAATTCAACTGCTTGGTTGGAAGGTCAACTATTTCCTATAAAATTCATGTTCTTATATTGAAATCATAATTCTTTTCTTAAAATATCACCTCTTATGGTATAAAATCATTCATTTTTGTTTGAAAATTCAACTGTTTTGTTAAAATATTATGTTTGTAAGAAATCGAAAAAAAAATTCCGATCTCAAGAGGGGATGAGTGTTCCTATTTGTGACGTTACAATAGGGGTCCAAGCTTTGTGTGATGGTCCGTGACCAAGAAGGGGACGGCTGGAAAAAGTGTTCAAAATAGCGTGACGTAGTTTTTAAAGGGCCCCTAAGGTACACGCATGGAAAAATTAAATAATATTATCAAAGGCATGAAGTAGCCTTATTGGAAAAAGAAAAAAATTCGAATTTCTATTGCAAATTTGTTAATTTAAAAATATATTTCAGGCCAGTCTTTGACGTGCTACCAATGCCACGCAACACGAGAGAATGACTGCAGTGACTTAAGAAGAAATGTCCAATGTGCAGATGCTGTATATTGTGTGAAAGATGTACAATTTTATAGAAGTGAGTAAAATTATTTAAGAAAAAAATTTCCTGATTGAAAAATAAATGAAAAATAGATTTATTATATTATATTTATTTTATTATAGTTTTTCCTTGGATTTTATTCATGATAACATTTGTTTTGATTTTATAGGCGGAAACTGGAAAATGATAAATCGCAATTGCTTAACGTATTACGATATGAAAATTAATAAATGGACAGTAGAGATGATAGAATCTGTTGAACCATTGAAAGTTCCGATAAACGGTGGAGAAGCTGAAGTTTATTTTTGCAAAACTAATTACTGCAATGGTGCTTCGACAGCGACATTTGCGGTTTTACCTTTCGCATTTATCTTCTCACTACACTATTTCTGAAAGAGTATGAAATAATAATTGTTAGTTTTAAGAATAATTGAATAATTTATAATCGTAGCTATTATTAAATACTAATTAATGTAGAGCTTTTTTCAATGTATAAATATGAAAACTTATCAAAAAAGGAAATAAGAATGTACAAAACCCTACAAAAAATCAAATCAATCGTCAAAAATAATATTTTACATCATTAAAAAATATTTACCATTAGGTTTTTTGAAATATAACATCTGTACTAATAATAGTCATTTGTAGAAGATTGTTTTTATAATAATAAAAACTATGAAAAATTATGACCAGAATTTTTGCTTACTCCTTACCTCGTAGGAAGTAGGAACATGTAACCTGAGTTATTTCTCGAAATTGTATTTTAATGGGATTGATTCAATTTTAGTTTATTTTAATTGATTTGAATCAAATTCAATTTAGTTTAATTTATCTTCTAAATGTACTAAAATCAAATTAATTGCAGTGCAACGGAATTCAATTAAATTCATTCAATCTCACTAAAAGGTCGTAGACGGATAAACATGAGTCGACTGCCCCCTTTGGTTTTTGATTCATATTTTAGGGGTGAGTTGCTACCATTATAAGATTTATTTATCTAAAGTGCCAACTTCGGAATAAATGTATAAAAGTTATAAACAAATTTTGAAAACCAAAATCTTTGAATTTCTCATAATTGGATGAACCGACTTTGATGGCTCAATTATATGTTGTACAGGATATTGATGTAACTAAAAAAATTGCCAATTTATTCCTTTACCCAGAACGGGCTGAAAAAATATTTTAATTTTCTAACAACTTTCTGCAATTAACTTTTTGTTGCTATACCGTCATTTTTTCTGTAATATGCTCGTATCCAAGGTGAACAATAAATAACAATAAATAACTAAGATCCCATTTTGATATTTACAGGTCTTGCAGAGGACATTGTGAGCTATCTATATAAAAAAATGAAGAAAATAAAGAGTGTTTTTTTTTCTTCAGAAGGACAGTTTAAAAATTAGCTTTGAAAAATCCAAGCAGTTTTTGAAATTCTTTTGTTCAGAAAATATTTTTTTTAAACTGCGTCCTATCACGAATAATTAAAAATTTTGAATATCTCCTAAGTTTTTTGAATATTAAAAAAATTATTAAAGGTTTTTTTTTCAATACCTAAGAGAACGGATACTAGAATTTCATCAAAACTACTAACAATAGCTGAAATTCTTCACATGATTTGACATGGAATTGCTCTTTAGCAGAATCCACTTCCATTTGGCAAAATAATATTGAATTCAGCCGAATTGGCTAGAATTCAGTTAAATTGACTTGAATTCAATCAAAAGCACTTATTTTGAGTAAGGCTTTCTTGAATTCAGTTGCATTCACTTTAGTTGAATTAACTTAAGTTCCATCAAATGCACATGAATTCAACAGAAAAAATATCAATATTGCAATCCTATTTTGTTAATCTGAAACTTCAGTGAAAATACTTTAATTAGTTTCCCATTCAAATGAGATAAACTGAATTTTTCACTAATTTGTTTTATTATTCATTTATCCTGAATTTAATTACAGAATGAAGGCAGAAAAAAACTATTAAAAATTATTATTAGCATTTTTCCTTACAACTTACATTACCTATATTAGTGAGAGTACGGAGCATGCGCAAAACGTGTAATATTTCAAAGTTTCGCATGACAGATATATGCTGCATTGCTAGTCACTAATGAGCTGCAGTGCCGTTTGACCGGTAATTATTAGACCAGTGATATCAAATAATATATTAATAAAAAATAAAACAAGTGATACAAAATGAAATTTGTCTTCATAATTGCAATTACTGCAAATTTTATCGCTTCAGGTAAGTATTTCAGTAAAAATTAGAATTCAGAGCTTTCATTATAAAATAAGAGATTTTTTCAAATGATTAAAAACAAATTGTGCTTCTGAATGACATATTTTTGAGGGAATTGAAGTAAAATTAAAATTTAAAAATACATATTTTAATTCAGGAGCAAAAATCCAAATCATTTCAGTAATTTGTTTCTCTCGCTAAATGATTCATGAATTATTTTTAATAACATACATGAATTTTATTGATGTACTTCATATTTTAGCGAAATATAGTTAGCAAATAATTAAATTGTGTTTCAATTTAAGAAAGAAACTAAGTTTTATAATATTTGAAATGTTATTGATATTTTCATTTTAAATTTATCATTTATATTTTATTATTATACTCATATAAAAATCATTTTAAAAAATTTTAATTTTATTACTGGATTAAATTTCGTCAATGCGATATAGAAACTATATATTATATATGTCATCTACTTCTCAAATATTGCTTACATTTTTGTATACAATTTTTTTTATAAATATGTATTCTAAATCAGTGAAATATATCTTAAAAATAAAAATTATTTAAAACATATAAATATCTACTTATGATTAGTGTACTCTAGTGAATAGAGTTTAAACAATTTTAGTTTAATTCAATCTCAACTTTAGTTCTTTCCAATTTAGGAAAATTGCCAAGAAAATTTTGTTCTAACTAAAAGTTTTAGATGGAACAAAGTAAGCCACGAAGGAAGAATATGCAATCTAATGGAAATCTGATCCGTTAGAATCTCTCTCTCTCTCTCTCTCTCTCGCAGAATAGTAGCATTCTGTGAATTTATATTTAAGAAGCATAAATCTTGTTCTCCATTGAGTAGTTGAAAATTATCTAGACTAACTGAAAAAGTAGTTTTTAAATTTGATGGAAAACTAAAATTTAAATACATTCTTTATCAATAAAGATGTTTTTCAGTATTCCGCTTTTGTTACTAAGAAAACAAACTAAAGCTAGAGAAAAAGATAAAAAATAAAATTTATAATTCATTTATTATAAAACTACCTTTCAGGAGAGACTTTGCAATGTATTAGCTGTGTGGAAGGACCTGAAGAAATGACGAGTGAATTTCCACTGGACAATTGCAATGAACCTTTTGGACTACACTCAAGTTCTCTATGTACGGATGCTATTTTTTGTATAAAATCGGTCGCTGAATGTAAGTAAGACATTATAGAATTATAAATATATTTAAATTTTGAAAAAATACTTTGGGACCGTTCAAATACTACGTCACACTGCCAGGATTGTGTGGGGGGGGGGGGGAGGAGTAATAGGTTCTGTGATGGTTTCTGACGTAGGGGGAGGGGTTAACACAAAATGTGACATAACACCTGGAAAATATAAATATATATAACCATTTTTGAAAAGCTTGAAAAAATGAGAATTAGCGATTTTATTTCACAAGTAAAACATCTAAATACAGAATAAATATTCCCCTCTTTCCTCTGTTATTCCAAGAATTTCTCTCTTCTCTATTATTTTCAAGAGACTTCCCCTTCTTCTCGTTATTTCTAAAGATTCACTATTTTATTAAAAATTTGTTGTTTCTTTAGTTAAAAATGATTTTTCTTATCTGAAAATTTAACTAATCAATTTTTGGCTAAAAATTGATCGTTTTTAGTTGAAAATTTAACTACTTGGTTGAAAGTTGAACGACGTTATTAAAACTTCATTTTATCGGTTAAAGATTAAACTATTTTCCTGAAAATTGTTTCAACGGTAACATTAACTCTTCTATTTTGGATGAAATTTAAGCGGTTCCAGTTGAGAATTCAAATGTTACATGTTTCAGTGAGAACTCATCTATTTAGTTGAAAATTCAACTACATACTTGGTTGAAAGTTGCACTAATTCATTAAAAATTCATATTATTAGTTGAATATTTGAGCATTTAATTTAAAATTCGTTTTTTTTTCTCATTAGAAATAAATTTTTGAACTAAAAATTCAATAACTCCATTATTGGTTAAAAATTGACCAATTTTAGTTAAAAATTCAACCATTTAAATAATAATTTATATTTTTTGTTGTAAATTCGACTTGCTAGCATAAAATTAATATTTTCAATTCAATATTTAAATATTTAGTTGGAAGTTGAACTACTTTGTTAAAAATTCTTTTGATTAGTTGGAAATTTATCTTTTGGGTTGAAAATTGAACTATTCCATTTTTTGTTGAAAATGTATCGTTTTCATTGAAAATTCAATTGTTTTATTGAAATTTCGTATTTTGAATTGAAAATTATAATATTTATGTAAAAAAATCAACAATTTGATTAAAATTTTTATTCTGTGCATGTTGCAAAATTTTTCTTTGTTGAAAATTCGTTTTTTTGGTTACAAATTAATCTTTTTTGGGAGAAATTGTATCTTCTTGGGTTAAAAATGCATCTGTTTGGCTTAAAATTAATATGAATTTGTTTAGAATTCAACTATTGGATTGAAAATCATCTTTTTTGGTTTATGTAAACTGTTTTTTATTTAATCTACAATATTTTTTGGTTAATATATCAACTATCACATTTTTTGTTATGAATTAATCATTTTGGTTAAAATTCTACTATTTTTGATTCAAAACTATAACCTTCGTTTGGTCAAGATATCAACTTGTATATTTTTCGTCGAGGTTCAATATTTTTTGACTATAAGTTCAACTACTTGGTTAAAAGCGGAACTGTTTTGTTCAAAATATACATTTTTTGTTAAAGATTCAAAATTTGTTTTAAAAACTGAAGTATTTTGTTCCCAATTATTTTCTCGGTCTTTTAACTGTTTTGTTTAAAATTCGTCATTTTCGATTGAAAATTCTTCCTTTTAGATTAACAATTCTACTGTCTTCTAAGAAATTCGTATTTTTGGTATAAAAATGCATATGCTTGATTTTCAATTAATTTGATTTTGTTTAGAATTCAACTATTTTATTAAAAATCGGATTTTTTTGTTTATATAAACTGTCTTTTATTTAAAATACAATATTTTTGGTTAATATATCAACTATGACATGTTTTTTTTAGAATTAACCATTTTTGTCGAATTCTACTATTTTTGATTCGGAAGTAAAACCTTTTTTTGGTTAGAATATCAATTTTTATATTTTTCGTAGAGATTTAATATTTTTTGACTGGAAGTTCAACTACTTAGTTAAAAGTGGAACTGCCTTGTTGAAAATTAACTTTCTTTGTTAAAGATTCATCATTTGTTAAAAAAATTGAACTTTTTTCTTGTAAATTTAATTATTTTCTCGAAAATTTAACTGTTTTGTTGAAAATTCGTCCTTTTAAATAAAGAATTCTGTGTTCTAAAAAATTCGTTTTTTTTTTTGCTTTAAAATGCAAATGTTTGGTTTCAAATTAATATGATGTTGTTCAGAATTCATCTATTTTATTAAGAATCGTCTTCTTTGTTTATATAAACTGTTTTCTATTTAAACTACAATAGTTTTTGTTTAATATATCAACTATTTTTCTTCGACATTTATTATTTTAAACTGGAAGTTCAACTACTTGATTAAAAGTGAAACTTTTTTTATTAAAAAGTAACTTTTTTGTTGAAGATTTGTAAATTTAATTATTTTCTTGAAAATTTAACTGTTTTGTTAAAAATACCTATTTTTCGATAAAAATTCGTTCTTTCAGGTAAAAAATTCTGATCTCTTCTAAAAAATTTGTTTTTTTTTGTTTTGCTTAAAAATGCAACTGTTTTAGTTGACGTAAAATCTTTTTTGTATAAAAATTCAGCCATTCATTTGAAAATTCAACTATTATTTTGAAAAGTCACTTTTATTTTTTTTCGAAAATTGAAGTGCTTTGTTGAAAGTTCGTCTTTTAGGATTGAATATTTATTTCTTTTTAGTAGACAAGTTCTTGGTTAAAAATTTATATTCCTTGGTTAAAAGTTCAACTGTCTCTTGCAAAATTTGCCTTTTTGATTTGAGGATTTGTCTATTTATTTCACCATTTTTTTCAAAATTCGCCATTAAAGACTAAAAATTCAACTATTTGATTAAAAATTAGTATCTCTTGCTTGTCATTTGGACTCTTTGGTTGCAAATGCAACTGTTCAATCTAAATTTCATTATTTGTCTTCTTGAAGCTGAAAGTATTTGATTGGAAAATCATCCTTCCTGATTGAAAATTTATCCCAAGAGTCAACTGTTTCCTAAAACAATCGACCTTTCCGCCTGAAAACTCATTTATTTCGTTAAAATTTCATATATTTTGATAGAAAATTAATTTTTCTTGGTTCAAAATTCAACTATTTTATTGAAAATGTAATATATTTTAAACTGAAATCTTGACTATATTTCACCTGTATTGAGAGTATTTTGTGCTGTCAACCCTGTCAAAGTATTATTTTCGTATGTTTTTTGTTTTATCATCGAAAAAAATGCTGACTCAAAAGAAGGGAGGGGAGTGTTCGTATTTGTGCCGTCACCCTGGGGGATTCAAGAATTATGTGATAGCCTGCGACGAAGAAGGGGACGTGTGAAAAAACTGTTCAAAATACGGTGACGTAGTTTTGGAAGGACCACTATCTTAATTTTTGAATTCAGTCGAATATGCATCAAATTTATTTGAATTCTTGAGAATTTATTCAAAATTGTGTGAAATTCACTTTAGTACATCGAATTAGCTTACATTTAGTAAATTTCACCATACTGCAATCGGATTCACCTGAATTGAATATAATTTGCTTCAATGTAGTAGAGTTAACTTGACTTGAGTTGAGTTGAAGTCACCTAAATTCATTAGGCATCACCTAAAATTATTTTGAATTTGATTTTAATCACTTGAATTCAGTAGAGTTCACTTGAATTTCGTTGAAATTACCTAATTCTGTGAAACTTGCTTGAATATCATTTCACTTGAATGCAATCATATTTACTATAATTCAGATGAATTTGTTCGACTTGAGTTGAACTCACTTAAATTAATTAGAATTTACAAGAATATCATTTAACTCATTTGAATTCTGTGAAATTTACTTGAATTTTTTCGAAATATCTTAAATTCGATAATATTTAGTTCAAATTAGTTGAATTGATTTGAATTGAATTTCACACACCTAAATTTAGTAGAATTTACTTGGATTTTATTCGAATCACTTGAATTTCATTTAAATTACTTGAATTCTATAAAAATTATTTGGATTTCATTCGAATGACTCAAATACAATTATATTCACTTTAATTGAGTTGAATAACATGACTTGAATTGAAGTCACTAAAATTCAGTAAAATTTACATGAATTTATTTTTAATTTCATTCAAATCGTTTGAATACAGTAAAATTTACTTAAATTTCCTGTAAATCACTCGAATGTACTAATATTCACTTTAACATTAGTTGAATTAACTTTACTGGAATTAAACTCACCTAAATTCCATAGAATTCAGCTCAAATCATTAAAAATGTTATTCAAATCACCTTAATTCAGTAGAATTTACTTGAATTTCGTTTCAATAACTTGAATTTTATTGAATTTGCTTGAGTTCCACTTAAATCGTTCGAATTATGTGGACTTTACTTGAATTTCATTCAAATCACTTAAATTCAGTGGAATTCACTTGAATTTCATGTAGATCACTTGAATTCGATAATATTCACTTTAAATTGGTTGAATAAACTTGACTTGAATTGAGCTCACTCAAATTCAGAAGAATTCACATAAAGTTATTTTAAATATCATTCGGGTCACTTAAATTCAGTGGCATTTATTTGAATTTCATTTAAAGAACATAAATTTAGTAATATTCACTTAGATCCAGTGATATTAATTTAAATTCAATTGAACTACCTTAATTCGATAGAATTGACCTGCAAATATTTTTTATTTCATTAAAATTACTTGAATGCCATGTGATTTACTTGAAAGTATTAAATATTTATTATTTTCAGACGATGGTGAAGTTGCGATTGTTCGCCACTGTATTTCGCCATTGGAATTGACGAAAATGAAAGGAATTAATGAAGAATTGTTAGAAATGACGAAGTCATTAAAAGCCTCAGTTTATGATTTAGAAACAGAAACACATTTTTGTGGAACAAACTTTTGCAACAGTTCTTCATCTTTATTTATGAAAAAAATTCTTTTTATTCTATCAATGTTTACATTGGTGATCTTCTAAGATGTTCTGAAAAAATGTAACATTTTTATTTATAAGAGAATTAATCGAATAAATATTATAACAATAATTGATATTGTTTGTAACAATAAAAGGTTTCGAAAATATTCCTTCTAGAATATATTACAATCATAAGATAAAGCAGTTGAATATGTCTTTTCACGCAAAGTGAATTACAATCTTCATATCATAAAACAAACGTATATATACAGGGTGTTTTTTTTTTACTTGAGACAACGAAATATCTCAAAAAATACACATCCTACGGAAAAAATGTCTGGAATAAAAACTTTTTATTTTCAAAAGGGAAAAAAGATTTGTTAAAATTTACCCCACCCCCACCCCCACAGGAGGCAGGGGTGGGGGTAACTTTGTAATTTCAAATGGCAACCCCAATTTTTTATCGCAGATTCAGATTCTCCTTTAGGAAATACGTAAGTTTTATCCGGAAAATTGGTTTCGATTCGCGATAGATGGCGCTGCAATTGCGAGAAATGAAATTGTTGACACTACTTTTAGCTCTACCCAGGAATAACGACGCGGACGTTGTAGTTGTCTATTCCCTTCGGGGTGCTTAATTTCGGTGAGTCCCCTTGCCTCTCACCATCCATCGGGGTGCTTGAACTTTTGGCAACGGGACAGTAAAAGTGATAAAACTATCGAAAACAATTCCAAAATCACCGAAATTAAGCACCCCGAAGGGAATAGACAACTACTACGTCCGCGTCGTTATTCCTGGGTAGAGCTAAAAGTAGTGTCAACAATTTCGTTTTTCGCAATTGCAGCGCCATCTATCGCGAATCGAAACAAATTTTCCGAATAAAAGTTACGTATTTCATAAAGGGGAATCTGAATCTGTGATAAAAAATTGAGGTTGCCTATTTTTTGAGATATTCCGTTGTCTCAAGTTAAAAAAACACCCTATATATATATATATACATATATATATATATATATATATATATATTATTAAAAAAAAGTTAAACAACCACCGCAGGGTACCACTAAGAGCAACTGCCATCTGGAAAAAATGGCAATGGCCCCCAGTAGAACCGCGGTAAAATACACCTATGGCCACGTCTCACATCCGTGAGATGGGTGGTCACAGGGTACGACGTAATCACAACGATAGGCCGGCGAAACCCTCGTGTGTCTTGAGGACACGAAGCGACCCAAGGATGACAGCTTTCTGCATCCATCTCGCAAGAGCCTTGGCATATTTTTGGCACGCGGGTATGGCTTTAAGGTTACAAACCAGCGATAATTTCACACCTCCGAGAGCACCTATCACAAGAACAATTACTCGTACCGAATATTTTGGGTACAGTCGACGCAGCTCTCTTTTAAGGTCTTGATATCTCTCCTCTTTTTCTTTCTCCTTTGCAGTGATGTTGTATTCGGATGGAGCCGAGAATTCGATCACGAATATAGTTCGTTTCTCGAAGTCTTGGAGAACAATGTCAGGCCTCGAGTGCGCAACGGAGACTGCTGCCCGAAAATCGTAGTTCCAGAAAATCTGGCACTTCTCGTTTCGGACAATTGACTCTATATCCCTTGGAGCGTTCGGCAGGGCAGGGTCGCGACCAACACCGTAAGAGCGACAAAGGTGGTAATAAAGTACTCTTAGGGCCGCATTATGTCTATAGATATACGTTGTTCCTGCGTGGGTCGGACACCCCGATAGTATATGTTCTAGGTACTCAGCGTGTGCATGACGCGCTCTGCACCTATCACTGGGAACTTCTTGACATAAAATGCGGGCGCGGTATGCTAAGGTGGAGATTACACCGTCCTGGCATGCGAAAATAAAGCCCTCTGTACCTGAATTGAGCCCTGATGATTTGAGGAAAGCAAAAGTTTGCTCCTTCGACAAGGACTGTTTTTCTACATTTCTGTGAAAGTTTCCGTGCATTTGCTTGTCGAGTAGCTCTTGGTGAAATTTTCCAACCTCTGCTTTCTTTACTTCGGCTTTTAGACGTGAAGCATCTAGATGGAGTAATGCACTTTCCTCACTTCTGATGTTAAAATTCAGGCCAAGGGTCTCAGCAGCTTGCTCCGCGGCTTTGTAAAGGAACGCCCCTTCGCCAATCATCTCGTGGTTTCTGACCATCTTTAGGAGAGGATCTCTGCCATTCGCAACGATGTAAGCTGTACTCAAAACAATTCGGTTATGAAGACACTGGAGATTCAGAAGTCCGCGTCCGCCTTGCTGGCGTGAAATGTATAATCGCGGAACTGACGAATTGATATGCAAGCTTTTATGCATATGCATGATCTTACGCGTGGTGACATCAAGGGCCTTAAGTTCGTTCTTCGTCCATTGAACCACCCCAAACGAGTAGAGTAGAACCGGGACGGCAAGCATGTTAGTCGCAGATACCTTGTTCAACGCCGACAGATTGGAAGACCAAATCTGTCGAAGAAGATGCTTGTATCTGCTTCGGAGAGACTCCTTCACTGATGTTACGTCCTGAATGCGGCTTTGAGGCACGCCCAGGTATGTATAGGTCTCTCCAGTGTTAAGATGTCTAATAACACTTATATCCACAAGCTCAGGGTCCTTGGGAACGCCAGTAATCTTTCCTTTCTTCAAATGAATTTTGGCACACTTGTCCAAACCAAAGTCCATCCCAATCTCTCCTGTGTAGTTCTTGACGATATTTAAAGCAGTTTGAAGTTTGCTTTTACCAGCGGCATAGATCTTCAGGTCATCCATATAGAATACATGAGTGACCTTATGCTCACGCTGATTAGTGTCGCCACAGAGGTATCCAGGAGAATTTCGTAGTGCAAGAGATAGAGGCAAAAGTGTGATGCAAAAAAGCAAAGGGCTCATACTATCCCCTTGAAAAACGCCCCTCTGGAAGGTGACATTGTTCGTCGTCAGACGATAATTCCTAGATGAGATGGTAAATCTAGTTTTCCAAAGAGGCATCAATCTCTCTATGCATCTCACTATGTGTGGATGTACCTTCAAGCTTTCCAACAGACAGATGATAAGTCTATGAGAGGTTGAATCAAAAGCTTTCCGGTAGTCAATCCAGGCCATTGACAGGACGCGCTGATGGACTGTAGCGTCTTTACAGACACACCTGTCAATCAGCAGGTTCTCTCGACAGCCTGCTACACCTTTTTTCGAGCCACGTTGTTCGTACATCTCTCGCCATACAGGCTCAATTCGTCGAACAATCCTGTTGTTTAGGATAGCTGTAAAAATCTTATACAGTGTGTTCAAACAAGTTATTGGCCTGTAATTCTCTGGTTTGGACAAGTCGCCTTTTTTCGGTAGGAGTATAGTGCGTCCTAACACTAGCCACTGCGGAATGGGCATCTCCGACTTTAAATATGAGGTGAATATGCGGGCCAAATGTTGTTGTGTAGAAGTAAACTTCTTCCACCAAAAGTTCTTGATACAATCTGGTCCAGCACCGGAAAAGTTCTTCGTGCCTCTAAGTGCTTTTTTCACCTCTTCGGCAGTGACTGATGGGCACTCCTCCTCAGATTTTATGAGGCTGTCGCAAAACTCCTTGAAGCGAATGATATTGTCAGTATCTTCCTTCAACTCTAGTGTTTTCGGGATCTTGTACACCTCTCTCCAAAAAGTCTCTACCTCCTTGGGCTTGGGTGGATTTTTTACAAAAACAGGGGGATCACTGAAGAGGCGCGATGGGTCAGCGAGAAACTGTTGATTCTCTCTGATCCATCTCTCCCTCTTCTGTATCCTCCTCCTTGCGTCAGATAACAGCCTTATTTTGTCAACAATATGTTGCTTGATTGTCAGCAGCTTTGACTTGTTTAGTGTGTGATTCAAGGTCCTTGGTTCTTGGGCGAACTTTCGAACCCTTTCCGTGAACGGTCTACCAGATGTTATGTAGTCAATCACACATTGAACACGGGACGCATTCTGTCTTGCCCATCCAATTTTCTTGTTCAGTTGATGCAAGCGTCTTCTTGTCTTTTGATCCATCGTCGGTTTGAGCCTTCGATTTGAATCAGCCAAAGCTGTCGCAGCACCATAAACTGAGCAATTGATGGTCCAGAGGTCGGACTCTTGCGAGATATCTCCACAAAGGCAGGCATCCATTTCAGCCAGATCTTGGGGCTTAAGAGGAACCTGCATGTTGATGTTCCTCCTTGTACTGAAATTGCCATCATCTTCAAGAAGGTGCCTACTTTCTGCGGTTGGTCTTAATGTCGTTTCATCTTCGTCTGCAGCTTGTTCAAGCAGCGGTTGAGGAAGCGCTCCGCGTACATATCCATTTTTGCGGAGGTAGTCGGCTTGATTTCGCAAAGACTGATGCGAAACGTGTTGAAGCTCTGGGTGTTTCTGGCACCACAGAGTATGCATACGCGCCATAAAGCCTCCACGAACAGGGATAACACTGGCATCGTAGCAGTCTAACACATCATTCTTAAGTTGATCCGTCCACTCAATGTGGGCGTTTCGCCGGTTCGTCGTTGTGTTTCCATCTAAATTATTTTCAGCACCCCGAACTCTAGGATGATCGGCATTGTTTGCCGATCCATTGTCGGGTGCTCTGCGCGTTCGATCGTTTTGAACCGCATCTACAACATTTTGGTGGTTTTTTGGTTTCATTGTTGTTCCCACGAGCAGCTAGGGAAAGGGTTCGTCCATCCTTGTAGAGCCCCGC
>CAKNXH010002393.1:287059-300827 GCA_932178445.1 Andricus quercusramuli | reverse complement strand
ATATTCGCATATTCATACGATCCATTATTTTTGTAAAAGTGATGCTATTTGTCGGATTTTGAGGTTAGGAAGGTTAGGTTAATTAGCCCAGAATATTTATGGAGTATATTTTATTTGTATTTAAATGAAGTTGAGTTTTTCATTAATTTTCTTGAGTTTCAAGTGAAGCTTTTTTTTAACAATTCGCCATGTCATGTGAAAAAACTTTTTTTTTAGGTTTGTTGATTATGGCAGAAGCGACAGGACGTAGTCAAAATTTTAATAAACAACTGTAATTTAACGTCGTATGGGGGAGAACAGACGTTTGTATGATAACACTGCACTGAATTTTGCTTATTCCATTCACTTACAACTCCTGCACCCTCACCATATGCATTACTGCTAAACTTTTTTCCTTATTGAGTGTTTCAGGGTGAAAATCGGTAGAATGACTTATAGCTTGAAATCCTATTTTAATTAAAATATTCATCATCAATCGACTTGTCGACATTCGGCCGGTAATTTTTAAGGTTATGTTCATAACCAAAAACGAAACTAGAAATAGTTAAGCTGGAATGAAAAGACAAATTCTGCATGAAATCTTTTTGCAAAAAGTTTCTTCTATTATTTTGCTTCGTTTTGAAAAATGTTATATACGTTTTCAAAGCAATCATTTATTAATTTATTAGATTTAAATACAATGTACAGTGTACACGTGCTAACTTACACAGTAAAAACAAAGTCTGATTTTAAGCCCAAGAATGGTCTTGATTTAATATGTAAACGAAAGAAGACCATGTCCGCTTAAATTCAGCGTACGATAATAGTTTGGAAATAAGACGATTATAGGGCTAAAATTCAGCCGCTAAAAAGATTGAAAATGAACAGCAAGTCAGAGAATGGGCTGAAATTAAGTCACTCGATAGACTATTCTTCTATTGCAAAGCAGAATATGGACTTATATTAAGACCTAATCTGAATTTAAAAATCAGCTGTCAATGTTGCTGGAATTAAGTCTTAATTAAAACTAAATTTCAGGGCAAGGATAGGTTAGAACTAAACAAAAAAAGTTTGTTTATTAATACGAAAACATAAAAACAATTGATTTGTTTAAAATGAATATACTTTAGTGCAAATTGTTTAAATATAAATTCGAATTTATATTTAAACAATTTGTACTAAAGTATATTTATTTTTAACAAAAAAATTGTTTTTATAGTTCCGTATTATTAAACAAACTTTTTTGTCTTGTTCTTGTGTTTTTGCTTTCAATTTAATATAAATAAAAATGTTTTCTCTTCGATTTAATTTCTAAAATGTATTTATGAAAATTTTGAAATATTTAACATTTTTTAATGTTACGCACTTAAAACTGTATAATATTTATAACATTTCATATTATACTAAGTTTTTATACATATAAACTTATATTAGTAAGTCCTTTTGTATCACGTCGTTAATTCATATGATAAATAATCGCTTGAAATGAGTATATATATATATATATATATATATATATATATAATAATGAGTATATATAAATATTATAAAAATAATCAATCTTTATCAAAAAATGTGGTATACATATTTTATATATGCATACAATCTATAAGTCCTATACGAATAAATACGCAAACACTTCAAAACAAGTTAAGTTGTTCCAATGCCGTCCATATCTTCTTGTATTTTTGATAATCCTTAGAAACTTTTTTACGGAACAAAACAGACGAAACGAAAGTAAATGCTGGTTTAGCCTCGCTAGCGTAATCGATATTGAAATCCCAATACGAGGCGAACATCTGAATAAGAGCCGCGATGGCATTACCGCCAAACATGGCTTTCTGATCAACGTAAACTGTAAATTTTAAATTAGCCAAATCGTTGCTTCCAATTGCAATTAGACGCGGTGGTTCGTCAGCTTTAGGTTCCGCTGCTGAGACTGATGTGCCATCCTGGAAATATAAAATTTTTATTTCGTATTTAAAAACAAATATTCTTCATAAAGAAATACAAGCATATTAGTTTCAAAAATGAAAAGACAAACGCAATAAATACGTACATTAAAAATCAGCACAATGTGCCTAGGTGCACGTGTCAGCCACTGTTTTGTTAAGTTTGAAATAATCAGCGAGTTTGAGTAATATTTGGACAGTCATTTGATGATTCGTTAAAGAATCCAGATCCGCAATTTCTGGTAAAAAAATAGGACATCATTACTGGCAATGGAGAAACCCAATTGTGTTTAATTACTGCTTTAGTTAATCCTATTTCAGATTCAAACTCCGAAAATATCTTGAAAAAAAAGAAACAAATATTTTTATAAATTAAAATATTGAGTTCAAATCAAAGTTTTTACAAAAAATTAAGAATTTTATTTATTTGGTACATTTCCATGAAAGTCAGTACGAAGAAGGTTATCGCCGCACAACACACAAATTTGGGGCAAAAATAACAAAATTCCACAATTTTGCTCAAAGTTCATCAATTTTACCAAAAATTAAAGAATGGTAATAAATTGGTAGATTTCCATGAAGGTCAGTAGGATGTGGGTTTTCGGAACAGAACACACATTTGGGATTGAAATACAAAAATTCCACAATTTCACTCAAAACTCAAAGAATTTACCATAAATCTACCCGTACTGCAACTTCCATGGGAATCTACAACACGGAACCTATACGTCGGAAATTACGTCGGAACCTACGTAAATAAATTATGATGTTAACAGAGCTTAATTATATACTAGTATTTCTATAATATCTTTTGGAAAGTGTAAATGACTCAAGCGTTATGAAAAAAGAAGCGATCCTAACGACACACGTATATTGAGGTTAGGTTCGATTAGATTTCAGCAGGCAAAATATATAAATATATTTAGGGTCATTTTAGTTATAGTAATTTTATTTCATTAATTTAAATTCAAATAATAATGAGAATATATCAATATATACTCATGATTTTAGGTAACTATCCTTATGAAATAAAACAAATATATGAAAGGGTCGGATTACTACTTATTTTGCAACACCAGAAAATAAAGTAATGAGTTACTCACCGTGAAAAGTCAAAGCTTGAAGGTTCAAACGAAGAAGAATAAATATAAGTAGGTGCACTAAGTATTATCTTCTATGATTAACTGATATTTTACTTCACATTCGACTCTTGTCGCGCGCACTTTCTGTGCAAATTATGGAAATGGCATCTTATGGAGCGAGACGCGAGTGACGTCACGACTCCAGAATTTCGAGGTCTGAAAAATAGCTTCATTACAGTCTTTTTTACAGCTCGAAGTGTCTTCATCCTAAGACAAGACAATTATATCTTTTTTTAAAATCAATGGACTAGAATTCAGCCCAATTAATGACTTATTTTTGTTTTAAGACTCAGGAGGACTTTTTTAAATACAATTTTCATGATTGAATCAAGTTACCGACTTGATTTCATACAAAAATGAAAACAAGTCCAGCATAAATTTCAGACTTTGTTTTTACTGTGTATGTAAATTTCAAATTTCTCAGGGATTTTAGGCTTTGGCCGCCGCGGGTGCTGCCTGACATGTCCGGTAAATATCAAGGTCATGCCCGTACCCAATAGAAGAATGGGTACTATAGGAGAATTTTCAAATCTCAGGTGCGCAAGTTAGAATTTTAGAAAATCAGCAAAAACGTGTTTATTATATTTATTTCATTGCATATCTATATAAAATGTGTGCTACACGTCGAACTCGAAATTTCTTCATTTATTGAATCAAAGGAACATACCATTAAATTGCGTCATTATGAAAAACAAATTTTCGTAGTTTTCAAGGGCACCTAAAAAAATATATTATGCAAAAAGAATGCTATTGAATCAATAGCAGATCTATCACCCTATTCGAAAACTAAATGCTATGTTTAAATTAATTATTAAACGATGAATGTTAATAACTCTATTTGAAAATTCACGGGTCAAACTGCATTATTTGACTTATGTTTAAAAAAATCTAAAAACGTTTTCACCTTTAAAGGAAAGTATTTCTTTGAGCCATTGGAATTTACAATGATAATTTAAAAGAAATTACAGAATCGTTCGAATTCAAAGTAAAGCGATTGCCATGTTTTTCTTTCATTTTCTATTTAGAAAAACACTTTTAATTTAATCAATTCTCATCAACACTCTTTTTGAATGAATTGCAGACAAAAAATAGAGGTTTAGTAATCAAGAGTTAGAAAAACACGAAAGTAACTTGTATTAATAGAATAAAATATAGTTGTTTTGAGGTTGAAAGTGGTTTTCCAAATTAAAATATGGCACTTTCTTCACTTTATCCGGATTTGAATGATCTTGCCATTTTTTGTAATTGTTGGAGAAATTGGAAATTTAAAAATTTTATTTGAAAGTATTCCCTACATTTTTTATATTCAAGAAACTTGAATCTATAAAAAAACTGAATGACCATCGTCCCATGAAAAAGAAATTTACGCTTCAACATTTTAGAGAATCCGAAAAACGGGCTCAACTTTGCAGCAGCTTTTCGGGTTGGAAAGCGCTTTTTGCATTTATTATCATGAGTCTCAATTCCTCTTATAATACATGTTTTTATTATA
Organism: Andricus quercusramuli; assembly: GCA_932178445.1. Taxonomy (NCBI): domain Eukaryota; kingdom Metazoa; phylum Arthropoda; class Insecta; order Hymenoptera; family Cynipidae; genus Andricus; species Andricus quercusramuli. The sequence continues at coordinate 296,262 of CAKNXH010002393.1, read as the reverse complement.
TAGAATTGTTTTCTATTTCATAATTTCGGGAACTTGATGGACATACATGAAATTTTTATTTATAAAGGTACTAATTTGGCAAATTTACGTAGGTAAGCGGCACATTATTTCATGAGAGTTTCATCTCTATTCTGTAGACTTGTACATTACCTTGATGTGTATTTTACAATATGCGAACTCTACAAGTTATTACTTTCATCAATAAAAGTTCCGCTATTTCTAGGTAGTTTTCGAGATTATAAAATATAAATCAATAGTATTAATAGACGGAAGTACACTATTCATAGAGTGAGTACTTTCCCAAATGAAGAATAATAGACAAAATATGGCAGTCACTCTACTTTTTAAAGATTTGAACGATTTTACTATTTTCTATTAAAAACTGATACGTAAATGTACTGTAAACTTTAAAAAATATTTTATTCAATATCAAAGATTGTTTTTAATGACCTCAAAATTCTTTTGGAACAAATTCAAAACAATTGTCTTGATTTACACTTTAGCATCTGCATTTCGAGTCTATTACAAAATATTCAATAATTTTCGCACCATGAGGAATAAATTTCCGGTCTAAGTGTTTTAAAAAAATCATAACTTTGCAGCAGATTTTCTATTGGAAAAATTTTCTTTCCAGCGTTAGGCTTATAAATATCTATCAATTTTAGAGCCCTTGGTATCAGTGAAAAAATTAATTTAATGACAAAATAACTCAATTTCGTAATATTATTACCATTGAGTTACAGTATATAATTTTATATAGGAAGGAAAATAGATAACGTGACTTCCAAGATGAAATACATGTTTTTATGTCAACTTCATTTGTACACGTGAAAAAATGTATCATTCAAATAGAAAAATACGTTCGAAACCAAAAAAAAAAAAAAAAAATTGAAGCATATATAAAAAAAAAAATAATTTTTGTTCTTGAAACAGCCAACTGTATCCCCGATTGATGGATTCTCATATCCTTGAATTAACTATGTGACTTCGTGAATTTCAAATGTCATACAAAATTGAAACTCCATTTCAGATTGTAGCTATATAATGTCTTTGTTTCAGGGATACTAAAATGTGATTGATTAAGAATAATGGTCAAAATAAATTATCCTGCAAATACCTATTTTAAAGATTTTGCCAATATCATTTTCTCGTTTTCAACGATATTTGTCGCTAGCTCAAGAATAAGTATCGCTGGATCAACTAAACAATTTTTCCGGTTTATTTCGTAACTTCGTAAAATTTGTAGGCATACGTGGAATTTTTAGCAACGAAAGCAATGATTTGGCAAGTTTGCGTATTCTTAAATAAAAATCTTAAGCAAAGTTCGAAGTAAACTGATGGTGAAATTCTCATAAAATGATATTTCAATATACGAATGTCTATGAAGTTTCCGAAATCATGAAATACAAAAGAATTTTATGTGAGAACATTATTCACCTCTAGGACTAATTATGAATATTTTTTCAGCTTCTTTTTCCAGTGTCCTTTCACAAAGTTTTTTTGAAATCAAAATATAGGTATATTTTTAAAATTATTTATCTTTTTATGTGAATATGGAAATAGCACGGTCATTGTTTTATAAGCGTATAGCATATGAAAATAACATGCGTTACCACAGTGTCCCATTTTAATCTATCAACCCAAATATCTTCTACAATACTTTATCTACGAAAAAATGGTTCGGACAAAGTTTAACCAGGACCGAGGGTGACAGAGGACAATTTTGAATCAATTTTGACCTTGAGGTTAATTTTGAAGGTCATTTGAGGGTCAAGATGACTTTTTAAAATGGAAACCCCTATTTTTGACTCCGGATTTGAAAAGAGCGGAAAATTTCACGTCAAAAATGTCTCATGAGAAATTTGCTTTCGTGACCTTAGAAAGGTCAAATATCAAGGTAAAGTGTTTAAAAAACGGTCATAGGCCCTTCTTTGAAATTAATTGATGTTCTGAGAATAGCAAACCTTTAAGATGCTTTAAACAAGTCGACAGAATGTAAAAATGTGAACCACCTTGACCATCTTGACCTGCAGGTAAATTGTCAAGGTCATTTAAAGGTTAAAAGTAAAAAAAAGTCTTTTGAAGAGAAGTCAAATGAAGGGCAACTGTTTGAAAAGCTCTTAGAACCTTACCTTTAGCGTTACCCGGAAACAACGACGTGGACGTAGTAAGTTCTGTTTCCTTTGGGGTGCTTATTTACCGTAAGTCCCCTCGCCTCTCACATTTGGGGTGAGCATTGAGCATTCGTTTGGTTTTTGATTTCAACTATTTTCGTGACGATGTTCACTTCATTCTCCGCTTTTTTATTCCGTTGAGAAAACTAGTCGCATGTAGTGTTATCTTCTTTCGATAATCGAACTTTTTCTGATTATCCATTTTCTTTTCATAATACATATAAGAAAATGTTTTGGTATAGCATTTGAAACATTGGATGCGTTTCTCGATTTTCATATGTTTCTCCATAGTACGTGTAAGCATTCATTTCTTTGGAATTTCAACTGTTTTAGCGACGACGCTCACTTCATTCTCCGCTTTGTTTTTCGGTTGAAAAGACTGGTCGCGTGTTGTATTATCTTCTTTCGATAATTGAACTTTTTTTGATTATCCATTTTCTTTTCATAATACATATTAGAAAAGGTTTTGGTATAGTTTTTGAAACATTAAATGCGTTTCTCGATTTTCATATGCTTCTTCATAGTACGTGTAAGCTTCATTTGTTTTGGTATTTCAACTGTTTTAGCGACGATGCTCACTTAATTCTCCGCTTTGTTTTTCGGTTGAAAAGACTGGTCGCGTGTTGTGTTATCTTCTTTCGATAATCGAACTTTTTCTGATTATCCATTTTCTTTTAATAATAGATATTGGAGAAGGTTTTGGTGTAGTTTTTGAAACATTGAATGCGTTTCTCGATTTTCATATGTTTCTTCATAGTACGTGTAAGCATTCATTTGTTTTGGCATTTCAACTGTTTCAGCGACGACGCTCACTTCATTCTCCGCTTTGTTTTTCGGTTGAAAAGCTTAATTTATTAGTCAAACTTTTTATGCTAGGCTTCAAACAAATATCGCAATATGGCTGATTACTTATCTACTGAAATCGTTGATATGATACTAATTTTAGGTTAATGTCGCGTTAACTACGCCGCTGCATCAAGAGTTTACGCTGAACGGTTTCCAGATAAAAGACATCCTTCCAGACTAACAATGAGAACTTTGACTGAAAGAGCTCGCAATGGGATTCGTCTTCGTGAACGCCAACATACAGAGTACGACGGAAATGATGCACGAGCTCTAACTGTTATAGCAGCCGTTCATATTGATCCACAAATCAGTACTCGACAAATTGAAAGAGAGATAGGTATACCACATACAACAGTATCAAGAATTTTAAGATCTCTGAACTATCATGCTTACCACATTTCTCTAACGCAAGCCCTCAGGCCCCATCATATTTTAGCGCGTTTTAATTTTTGTCAATGGGCTTTGCAGATGGTACAGAATGATCCTAGTTTTTTTTCGATATGTACTTTTCTCAGATAGAAGTCAATTCTACAGCGATGGACAGCTCAATACACATAACTGTCATTATTGGTCGGACGAAAATCCTCACTGGTACAGACCGATGGATCATCAACATCGATGTAACATTGAATAGTAAATGGCTGTTTAATTGGACCCTACTTTTTTGACGGAAACGTTGACAGACATACGAACTTAGAGTTGTTGAAGGACGATTTACCAGGACTATTAGAGAACGTTAACTTAGCAACAAGACAAAGAATGTGGTCTCAACAAGATGGTGCTCCGCCACATTTTGCACTCATCGTACGTGAGTTTTTGAACTTAAAATTCAATGAGAGATGGATTGGAAGAGGAGGTCCAATCGAATGGCCCGCCTGCTCACCAGATCTAACATCACCTGATTTCTTCCTATGGGGTTTAGTGTTTGCTCAGCTATTTCTCGAGAAACTTTGCTCAAAACTGTAGACGGTTTTAAAAGATATCTACGTTCGTGTCTTGAAGCTAATGGAGAGCATTTTGAACATTTCATCCGTGGCTGATTGTAACACAGGTAGCGATAGTGAGAGTCAAGGGGACTCACGGTAAACAAGCACCACAAACGTGAGAGGCAAGGGACTCACGGTAAACAAGCACCTTAAAGGAAACAGAACTTACTACGTCCACGTCGTTGTTTCCGGGTAACGCTGAAAGTAAGGTTCTAAGAGCTTTTTAAACAGTTGCCCTTCATTTCACTTATCTTCAAAAGACTTTTTTTGACTTTTAACCTTCAAATGACCTTGATAATTTACCTGCAGGTCAAGATGGTCAAGGTGGTTCACATTTTTACATTCACCTTGATATTTGACCTCTCTGAGGTCACAAAAGCAAACTCACAAGACATTTTTGACTTAAAATTTTCCGCTCTTTTCAAATCCGAAGTTAAAAATAGGGATTTCCTTTGCAAAAAGTCATCTTGACCCTCAAATGACCTTCAAAATTGACCTCAAGGTCAAAATTGATGGTACAGTCCTCTGTCCCCCTCAGTCCTGGTTAACCTTTGTCCGAACAACTTTTCGTAGATAAAGTATTTTAGAAGATTTTTGGGGGTGATATATTAAAATGGGACACCGTGTATACAATAGAGCTTGTTTTTGTTTAGAATTCATCTTATCGCGTCCATCATCAAAGTTTCGTACATTTTATAGACTAGGATGATTAAAGAGGAAGGTAAACCTTAATAATCATCAGTATGAATATCAGTTCTTTTAATAGAAATTTAGCGGTCACGCCTACGAATTCCTTCCATTGCAAAAATGAAGGTAGTTACGAAAACTGTAATCCTTGCAATTGCAGTTTTTCTGCTTTATTCTGTAGGTAAGTGCAATAATATATATTAGCACCCGCAACCATCTATGACTAAAAAAAATTGGGTACTTCTAGCAATTGAAATCGTGAAAATACTTCAAGTACCCCATTGGAAATGTACTATACTCATAAAATATCAAGAGAATTACAATTAATTCAATAAAATATAAAGTGTAGTTTATTAAAAAAATTTCTAACAACTTGTGAAATTGTGTAAGTATCTGAATTCTAGAAAAAATGCATTTGAAATGATGCGAATGAATACTTTTAAATATCAAATTTTCCAACTAGAAATGTTTAAAGCTCCACACGCAATGATGTGAAACAATTGAAAAGCAATGCTTTTCAACTGTTTTGCGTTATTCTTTGTAGAGTTTTGCTGTGCAGAATAAAATTATATAGGAATTTAAAAAGTGAATTATTATTTTCTGCAGGAAAAAATTCTGAACAAAGTTGATCTTGAGCGACTTTGATTCTCTTTTTAATTTTGATAAAAATCAGGAGTTATTTTCACATGAAAATGAATAATTTACAAATGTATCCAATTTGTTTAAAAAAAATCATACACACACACGCACACACGTTTGATTAAAAAAACATTACATAATAACTCAAATCTGTGAAAATTACTAACGCAGCTATTTCTCCAATATATGTATATGCGCAAACGTCACAAATCTCCATTTTTTTACAGAAACAAGACCAAGTTATAACAGATTTGCGAACGAATTTTCCAAAAGGATTTCTGAAACTAATGAAAATAATCGTCCACGTTTAATTCAAAATGTACCTGTGGTAATACCCGAAGGAAACTCAGCAAATTTTGGGTCCGCACCAGTGCCTACGGCACCAGGCCAACAACCGCATGTTAGGCCACTGCAAAGCTTACCACGTAATGACTTAACCTAATGGAATATATTTGTTTGGAAAATATGAAATAATAATTCAAATCTGTAGAAATTACTAACGCACCTATTTTCCCCACATCCGCGACCATTCGCGGAGAAACGCAAAAAAATAGTTTAGCTGGATTTCGTCTTCTAAGAAAATATAGCTGTGTTATCGAAATTTCTTGCTGAGTTACATAAATGTCTAGCTCTTTCAGCTAAATGTTGCCATCTTGAAATCATCTAGATGAATTAGCTAAAATTAGCTAAACAGCTAGAAATTTAGGTAACATAGTTATATTTTCTTAGAAGACGAAATCCAGCTAAACGTCTAGCTGGGAAAGCTAAACCATTTTTTTCAGTAAAGGGACCTAACACGGAAAAAATAGATTTTCTGTTTTTTACATCAATTGATAGTTCTCATTTGCGAATTCAGGAATTCGCGAAAATTCTAATCGTCGTTAAACTGCAAAATGAGGTCTACTTATGGAGTTCCTGAACTCTTCAGTTGCTTCTCCTGTAAAATGAAGCTAACGCGCGTTAGGTCTCTTTCTTCGCGGACAGTCACATATGCGCAAACGTTAAAATTCTCAATTTTTTACAGACTCAAGACCAAGTTATCCAAGTCGAATTGAATATCTAATAAGCCCCGAAGGAAGCGCAGCAAACTTTGTGCCCGTATCAGCACCTATGGCAGCAGGCCCACAACCACCTGTTAGGCCTGCTGGACCTAAACATTAGACGGCCGTACGTAGGGCGGATTTCTCATCTGCTTATTGTTTATATTTGATTGGATAAGTGAATAAACTGTTCAACAAAGAAATACAAAAATGTTTTCCTTCAAAAATTTACAAGGTGCAATCTTTGGAATCTTGTTTTTTACTGAAGCCGAGAAAAATTCAAAATCTTCATGGGTCTCCGGAACATCACTAAAAATGTCAAAGCGTGTATGTACTGATTGCCGAGAATCCCTCGGATTTTATGCATCCATTTCATCTCGTCCTACGATCCAGGAAAAATATTCCCAGAACCTAAATGTTACAGGATGCAATCTTGGAAATCTTGTCTTGAATTTAAAAGCGAAAACTTCAGAAATATTAAAGAATTCCAGAGACATGTCTAATAGTGTCCATGTTATTAGGAACTATTTTCAATTTAACAGAAAATACTCCCTGAAATTTGTATATCAACAATTTTACTGTTTCTCACATTTAAGTTCGCCCCGTGGAAAAAAATTTCGCTTCAACGTTTTGGAAAACGTAATTTATACAGATACGGCCTTTTTTGCCGTACTTAAATTTTATAGTACGGCAAATGTGATCTATTATCACGAAGCCTTTTCCAGTGCTTCTTTCAAAAAATAATTTTTAGAATCTGGTCACAGGAGAAAGATTGGTCACATCTTGAGACCTTTTCCAGCTCTCCCTTCCAAAAAATACTTGTCAGTGACTGGTCACAAAATAGTGATCTTTCGCAACTCGAGCCCCTTTTCTAAGTTTCCCTTTAAAGAATACGCGTGTTAGTGACTGGTCAGAGAAGAGTGATCTTTCACATCTCGAAACCCTTTTCCAAGTCTCCCAAAATGAAAATGGAGAGATCTACTTTTTATATACTTTCTTCTACTTTATATACTTTTTACCACTTTCTTTAACTCTTGTGCTTGGAGAAGAAAATCGTCAGGAGTGAAGGTTTGTAATCGTTATTTAGAGAAAATGTATGAATCCTTCAAAAGAGACTATATAGAGACTATAACTGATGTTCTTCAAGTGCTAATATCAACTTTTTCAGTTTTAAAGATAATTTAATCTGCTTCAATTCATTTACAAACAATTTCAATGTAAGATGTATAGAGGATGAGATATTGTTCGAAAAGAAAAAGATTTACGTTTTTTTCACTGAAAAATCTTTTTAATACGTCATAACTTTAGAACTATTTATACTGAGCATTCTTTTATTGTTTTTAAACTGTTTGGAAATTTGTCAAAAAATTTTTGCCCATTAGAAGTTTTCCATAAAATGCACCAAAAACGTAGAATTCATCAAAAAGTGATGTATTCCACACATTTTTCAAAATCTATACAAGGCGGAATGTCAATCAATAGTAATCACGGGGGATCTTTTTTTGGAAGCAAACTCAAAGGTTTTTATAAAAGAAAACTTTACTCATCACTTTTTGGTTTCGAAAAAATACTCAGGAGACATCCCCAAAACATAATGTCTAGTTCGATTGTTTTGAACCGCACTTACTACAACTATGTTTGGTGCGTTCGGTGGCTTTGTCATAGGCCCTTCGGTTCGATTCCCTAGGAATCAAACCGAGCCGAATATATATTAAATATATATAAATATTATAAATAAATAGGAAATATTATAATATAATGAATAAATGAATAATATATAATGAATATATATATGTATATAATTTCATATTATAGAAAGGAGAGTGGACTACGTGGCATCCTACATGTAATACAGGTGTTTACATAAGATTATCTTGTATTTTATATAATTTCAGAACATTTTTAAGCATAAGTTGAACTTTTGTTGACAAACGTAATAATTATTTGAAGTTAACGGATTGTGAAATAAAAATCGAGGGCATATGTATATGTGTGGAGCAAACAGATAAGGAAACTCTTCTAAAATCATATTCTACTTCATGTAGACTTACTAAATTAAAATTTTTGAAAATAAGTGTTCCGCGTATTGCTGTAAAGTTTACGGAATGATGAAATACAAAAGAATTTGATAGAAAAATATTTATCACCTCTAGGATGCCATGTGGTCTTTTTTCTATTCCAGATAAATTATACAGGGTGTCCCACCACCTATGAACGTGAAGGTACTGGGTGATAGAGCTCAAAAAAAGAAACAGAAAAGTCCTCTGGCAAAATTTGATCTGGACCTTAGTTTGGGCACAGTAAAGCTTCAAAGTTGGGCATAATGAACCAAACAAAACAACGAAAAATAACAATTTCAGTTGTTTTGGCATAAACTTTAATTTTTAATAGGTATACATATGAGTTGCTTTTTATGTGCAACAATTTAATTTTTTTATACATTTTCATAGGCTCAGAGTGATGTCCAAGAAGTTGGCACCGCCATTTTGTTTTTTCGAAAAAAAAAAGTTGTGCTGGATTGTGCTAGGTTTGTGCTGAATTGTGCTGATTTTTTTTTTTGAAATATTCAAAATTTCAGTCAGAATTCAAAAAAAACTTTTTTGGGGCCAGCACCGCCATTTTGTTTTTTCAAAAAAACAAAAGTTGTGCTGGATTGTGCTAGGTCTGTGCTCAATCGTGCCATAAATAATTTTTCAAAAAAATCAAAATTGGAGCCAAAATTAAAAAAAAAACTTTTCCGGGCCAGCACCGCCATTTTGTTTTTTCAAAAAAACAAAAGTTGTACTGGATTGTGCTAGGTCTGTGCTCAATCGTGCCGTAAATAATTTTTC